>OW203762.1:40921785-41012127 GCA_934045905.1 Leuctra nigra
CCTAATTACCTTTCCATGAGCGAGAAATGCCCATTCTTTCTCTATCTTTCTGTTGCACTCACTCCCAACAGGAAAACCGCGTGAACCTACGTCTATTCCTTGATTAGAACGATGATAATAATATAATAATCTTGAAGTGTGGTTTGCGGCGTTAGTTTGTCTTTGAGCACTCAGTGTTTCACTCGTCCTTATCCATATTGTAAAACTAGGAAAACGCTCAGTGTAACGCGTTGATGAGCGAGCCTTCGTACTGCGTCCAATGTGATATGCGTTTGCAAGTATCAGCTGCTCTACAGGCCTTGGAACTGAAGCATCAAGAAGGCAGGGATGAAAATTTAGTATATATTTTTCAAATATTTCAAGATTATAGAATAAAATGTCTTTAAATTGACAATACATTTTAAAAATAGTGACAGGTTAGTCTTCAAATTGGCAAAAATACCTGATATTGGTACCAACCACCATGCGAAGTTTTAAGTTGATAGGTCAATCGGATCTTTAGATTTTAACCAATGGGAGGATTTGGCTGAAACTTTGGAAGATTGGGGACAATGTTGGTTGCAATGACTTTGCAAATTTTCTAAAGTATCGGATCAACCAATCGAAAGATTTTTTTTTTAAATATTTGAACCAATCACAGGATCCCGTTCAAAAACGATCCCAGAGACCACTTAGATTACGTTAGTATGTATGCAAAATTTCAGATCTATTGGCTGTGCGGTTTGACCTGGGCAGTGCAGGCAAAAAAAAACAAAAAAAAACAAAAAAAAAACACAGCGAGTGCCATAAGAGTACAGTGGTGACGCTCGCTACGCTCGCTCAATTCGAAATATTCAATTGTTTTCAAATGATCGCGCATGATCATGATTCGTTCTATTGTTTCAGGTTCAGTTCTGCATCGGCCTGACCTTGAACCTGAAGAACTTGGGTAACGAGTGTCCCTACCCCCGTCTCATCCTACTCGCATTCGTGCCGCTCGTCAGTCTCAACTTCGTTCTGTTCATGCACTTCTACTTGACGAACTACACGAGCAAGAAGACCAAGAAGTCGCTTTAAGCACGCACTTGTTACCAAGCGGACCAAAGTTGTATAATTATGTAATATTTATTAGGTATGTAATAAACTTAGAAGTACACAAATGTAGGTGTTTTACTATACCTACTTTAGGTTAAAATCAGACGGATAAACACACTCCCAAAGTAAAATGTATGTATACATTTAATTTTGAAATGAATTTACCTATATTTTGAGGCAAATATGTATACGCTACAATTGTGATAATTTACCATTGGCCGTTAGGCTATTTCACAAAAAATTGTTATTAAAATTATATATTTATTTATAAACTACCTTACCTAGTCATAAATAAAATACTGTCACCTATACTCTGTTGTGGAGAGGTTGTATAATATTGTAATTGATCGTAGTGAGAGAAGTAGGTACCTACTTTAATTAAATTAAGTGTCCAGAGGGCAATTAGCGTTTTCGCAATGCTTATTAAACCACAGTTTGTCATTGAGTTTTAGCTGGTGATTTAGCATTGGACTCAAGTTTCTCCTTACAAAGACAATTATCGAATGTATTAGAAGAGAGGAAAAAAGGACATTAGAAACAGCAGCATTCTGCTACATTATAGTCTCCCTCTAATAGATTACAGCGCTGTTACAAATTAAATACAAATTAATAAATAATGGATGCAGTGAGTCAATGGATTCCAACCAAAATCCATCGGTCAAGAGTCCTGACAAATAAGTAATTTCAATTTGAAATTCGGACGCAGGAGAAACGAAAATTAAATTATTAAAATGATTGGCGAAAATGACACTTTTTCAGTCCGCGGTTTGCGCTGATATTGATCGCAAGGCCGAGAAAGAGAGTTGACGGATATTCCTGTCACTCGCCTGAGCATTCTTGTTACGACATTGATTATTTTTAGGAACGTACAAAATTGAACTGTTGTAACTACAATACAATATATTCATATGGCAACAAAATAAGTGTAAATATATATTTTAATATTCTCAGAGAGTTCAATAGACACATCAGCCTACTCAAATCCACGGTTGGCCAATTCTGCCCCACTATAAAATGGGATTTTGGGGATTTTGTCAATAATCCCATTCTCCTAATCTCGAATCAAATTTCTCAGAACTACAAAACTGAACATAGAGATTCTAAACCCCTAATTCCACCAATATAGTTGCTGGGTAAATACTCCCTCCCCCCCCCCCCCCCGCCAAACAAACAGCAAAATAAAAACAAAAATATAAATGGATGTGTTTTCTTTAATTACTTACCGCAACCATTCTCAAAATATAATATCCAACATTCAACTCGATTTGCAAGAGGTCTATCTTTGTAAAAATACCTCATAATTAATCCTTGAATCGAGTTATTTTCTTATTGAACTGTGACCTACTACCTGCACTTACGTGCTTGCAGTCTCTCTAGGGCTTCACGCCAAGGGAATATATTCCCGTCTCCCGTCTGACAGTGTCTTCAGGTTTTATCGAGTCATATATCATCATGGCGTACCCGAGGCCACTGAAGGTGTAGTCGGAAGACGCGGGTTCGATAACTAATTAGGTCGACGTCTAAGGTAGACCGAGGTAGTCGTTACTCGCTGCACTCCCGTCAGTGAATGCAACGACACCGCAAACACGTTCATTTACAGGCAGGATGTCAGAGGAATTGATTTAATTGGAAGTAGAATATTAATTCTTTTTAAATGTGGCATGAGGTGCCAGCAATATATCTGGCGAAACATCAACAAACAAAGCACTACAAAAAATAGATTTTTGTTGAAATTATTAATTAATGATATGTTAACAAAAATGCATTACTATGCAAGTAATTATACTTTCCTAGTCTCTATTTCACTATAAATAAATATTCAATCAAACACATTTCTTAGAAAATAAAGTACGTACTTACTGAAGATATTACATTTCTATTCTTAAACCGACGATCGTTTGATGTTCGTACCAAACGTACTATATCGCCAGTTCAGATTAGTGCACTCAGTTTCAATATTTCATGGTTACAGAGCAGTTTATTTATTTGTAGCGCTCATTCACATAATATTATTGCTGTTCAAATGTGATTCAAACGGCGGAAGAACTTTGACCTCGAATCAGTTTCTTCGATTTGACGGTCTTGTTCGTGCTCGCACCTCAATTTTCGGTGAAAAAATATTGTCCTAATTAATTTGAATCCAAAGTTAACGACATCTATTTTAAGCACCCAAAAATATACATTTTAGTAGTTAGGTACAATAAAAGAAAATGCCAACATTGGTGGCAGAATTTAATCCGAGATCATTCTTCTCATTATCCTGCACATGGGACTATGGTAGATGCGAGGTATTAATTCTCCGCCATCGGCATTGTGAAAGGAATCTCGAAATAACTTAACTGACAGATCGATGAGCATTCGACACTTCGAGAGCAAACAATGAAACAAGAAGACAGCAAGATATTGCGTCTCCGGCAGAATCCTTCTCGCCTGAAGCCAATCCAATAAAATCAAAATATAATTTCTGTTGCCTAGACGTAAATAAATCTTACAAAATATATGTACTCGTGCACAAATTCCCCGATACGTTATAAAAACTTGGTCAATATACGTTCCTACTAACTTAGAGTTGCTACACTATCAACTATGCCTACTATGCCTACTATGCCTACAACTATCAACTATGCCTTGCGGTGAATGTGTGAAGTACTAGTAGGTATAAAAATGTGATTTTAAGATATGGATTTAGTTTAATGATCGTGACTTGTGACAGTTGACCAATCTATTACTAAAATAAAATAAAATTTTGCTTAAAATTTTATTTTAACTTTATTCTTGTAGGTAATGTTTGTTAGTTTTGTTTGTTGATTCATTGTCTCAAAACTATTGCCCCCCCCCCCCCCCCCCCCCCCCGCGACTTTGGGTGCGACGACACCAGCGGCCTCATGTTCATAAGAATGTCCAGAATCATCGACGCAAATGCAAGATACTCTATACTGGATTCCGTCCTGTGGTGTTGAGGACTGTCATCTGCAAATAATACTTGCGGCCGCAACTTCTTTCAGCATGCGGCCGCGGCTGTCTGCTTTTACTTGACAATGTACTTACCAGAGAAATAAATTCAAAGTAAAGAGTAATCGCCAATCGGTGTAGGTAACAATACACATGTAAAACATCAGAAAAGTTATGTTTTGCAGCAAATCCCCTTGATTTCTCTAACCTGTGACATCTATTTAAATAATATTTTTTTCGATAATGCATTGACCCCGTGATATGAATTCAATTCATTCAATTCCAATGGTCTATACAATACCGCACTACCTCCTCAATGAATAACCTTGTAAAGTTTTGTTAGGTATGCAACAAAATGCCCGGTCATTTACGCCATTCCATTTGAATACAATTCCAAGTATTTTCACACGACGCATCACTTTGTCGATTTATAAACACATTGTTGAAATGAGACAACATGGTCATCGATTGAATAATGTCTTTCGCTTGCTGGCTTTGCTGGTCGGTGGTAGACTTCTTGATTGCCTGTCTCCAGGGCATCTTTGACCATCACCGGCCATTCATTAGACAAGGGTAGTTCAGTTACTAAGAACACGTGTTGTGGACGGAAACGGTGGTGGCCTAAGAAGTTTTCGAAAGGATACAATTGTTATTTACAGGTAAGTTATTAATTAAATATAATTATCCGTTACACCGCTGTCTTTGAAGTCACAGTTAATTGTAAGAACTAGAACATAGTTATGATATTTGGTTACTTGTTTCTCTTTCACTCACAAAAATAAACTCCGCAGGAGCGCATTTTTTAATAAAAATTAATGCATTTTACACCAGAACGTATTTTTTTTTTAATTTTGTGCCATATTATCAATAAGGTTTAATGTTGATCGAATACCTTCAAATTGCTTCATGAGTTAATTAATTCAACAAACACAGTCCATTGAAGCAGAATTCCATGCTCGATGTTAATCGATAACGTGAACCTTCTTCCAGGCCTTTGAAAACATATCTTTATGTCAACTCTCAACATTCACAAGTATTTCAACTCGGAGTCTATACTCCATCATCCAGACACAGAACAGGAGGAAAGGAGGAACTAAATATCGCAAATGGTTGGAATTATTTTGGATGACATAATGATAACAATAAAAAGTGCATTATTAATTATTATTGAAGCAAATTATTATAGAACACATAAAATGTTATTCGAAATTTTCTTGGATACCACAATTTCTGTTTTGTTTGAAGACAGCCAAGTATAATTTTTCAAAAAGAGACATCAGGTCTCCTGAAAACAAAATAAAGTTTAATAAAAAATATATTCTAAACAATGAAACTGATTTTTCAAAAAGAGACATCAGGTCTCCTGAAAACAAAATAAAGTTTAATAAAATATATATTCTAAACAATAGACCATTTTAAATATTATCTCGGTGGCTCTGCTTTCTAAGAAAAATCATATGCAGTATTATTTCCAGACACCTTAGTCCCTGTTTTACCTATTGTTGAAACAGGGACGTAGGTGTCTGGAAATCAAACTGCATATGATTTTTCTTAGAAAGCAGAGCCACCGAGATAATATTTAAAATGGTCTATGAAACTAATTTTTCTACGATAGATAAAAAAACATAAATTTGTGAAAAGTCATAGAGAAGTACGTAACAACGCTTGATAACAATACTAGAAAATATTTGAAATGCAAGAAATTAACAATGTTCAATTTTAATTTAAAAAAAGTGATATTTGAAAATTAAAAGCTAATGTTACAATTCTTGTTAATGAAACGATCAACAGGTAACGAGCGGATGAAATTTCAATTTTATTTTTGTCACTGGCCTACTCTGCATTTTCAGGTGATTTACAGCTAAATGTCTTAGTTTCGCGACGCTATTTAGAGCTCAATAACTGTTATACGGAGCGCAACATTCTCAGTCATCAAATACCCTTCCATTAGTTAATATCATGGGTGGGGAGGGGGGGGGGGGGGGGGGGAACAAGACAAACAATCAGTAATGAAATAAACCAATCATTATCGACATTAATTAGTAACCTGGTGCTTTTGGAATTGTCCGGAAAAACGAAAATAAATCAATTGATAAGGCCAAATGTAGTAATTGACTACATCAATGATAGATTCATGTCCGCAGGGGGTTTTCTAGGAATAGTACCTACGTATTGGTATTGGATTGACCAAGAATGATCTATCAATGTCCCCCACCACCACCACCACCACGCGAGTGGGAGTAGAAGCACAGGGGGCGGGGAAGGGGTGCACTCGAACCGAAATTTAATAATAGGTTTTATTTGTTATTTGTTGATGTACTTGGTATCGTACAGGTGATTTTCATAGTGTTGTGGAATGGAGACAGAAAGTGAGTTTTTATTTTCAAACTTATCTAATACTTTGACTTCTAAGAAAACAAATCGGAATCAACATAATTTCAAATCAGATTTATTTGACTTTTAAGAAAGTGGAGATATTTCTAAATCAGAGGAATATTTTACCAGGCTATCTATACAGGTCTGAAATAATTAGGTATCACATTGTAACCCAATAAAACTGCAATCGGGTTTTTATTTTACGGGGCATTGCGGGTTTCAATTCTACCAAACCTTTCGCATGATGGGAGGCAAGGACAATTTATATTAATTAATAATACCTACTTGCTATAATGTATAGTGCTAAAAAAGTACCTACTTGCGATATTTTGCATTAAATGTAGCAAACACAATGCACTCCATATCACAGGTACTATAAGCCAAGTAGTAACACGATAACAACGGCAGTAAACATGCAGAATGACCCTAGAATCTCTCGATCTGCAGGTACCAACGGGACGCACTTCATCATGGCTCAAGTGCTGAGGACGTACGACTACATTGTAAATGAAGTATCCGGTGAGTAATTACTTCGATCTGATTTGCGTCATTCAGCAAACTAATGTTATCAATGTTACACATTATTCCGATTACTATTATGTCGTATTTTTTCTTTCAATTCATCAGTAATCTTCTTTGAATGTTTTAATTTTTATGTACCAACTCTGCCGATTATCTACATCCTACACCCGACTTCCGCATTCAAGCTGTAAAAAATGGAATATAGAAAATAAAGAACACTGAACAGGGCGAATTTTTCAATACTGGCTATAAAACAGTACCTATAGTTAAGTTTAAACGGTAATTCAAGAAATGCCATTGGTTGTTGCCACGACAATATAGTCCTTTAATCAACTGAGCTAAAATGAGCTAAAAAAAAAGCTGACAAGCTCCTAAAATGAGCTGCTTTTAAGGTTCAGAACACTGCGATGTTCATTGCTTTTGGCTAAAATGGGTTGACGAAATGATTTGAAATTTTAATCAAGACAACTTATAGTGAGGGCTGTAAGCACAAAAATAGTGCAAAATGTGATAGTAATTTTTCCTTTGGCAGTTTTATAGGAAATTTTCCGCTCTTTCATAATTTCGAGATCCTCAAAAAATCGGACGGCCATTTTGGGCTCCAGGGCTGTCCAAAGTGCTAAAACATTTGCATTTCAGTGAAATTATAAAACTTTTATCAATTTACTGTTCAAGTATAATAAACAATGTGTCAGGAAGGTACGATAAAAAAATTAAAATTCTAAGACTAACCAAAGTTGTATTTAATCAAGAAATTAAAGATGTCGGCGGGTATGCTCTAAAATGACTGCCATTTTCAGGGAATTCGGGTTTCAAGGTTGCAGTTGATTATGTAGATTCATAATATGGACATTTAACTTAAAAATCGATGGATCATGAAATTAACCCTTTGGGGGGTGGGGGGTGGAGACCTAAACGTTTCGATATCTGTAAAATAAACGACAGTAGATAGGGACTAATAATTTCTTGCACACACTAATAAAACTTGCTCTGTTCGAAAAAAGTCACGAGATCCCAAAATTATGCCGCCATCTTGGATGAGACGCGTTTATATTTCGTTATTTTGCGCACAGCAGTTGAAAAATTATGATAAATTGGCTACTTTGTTCATCCCTTGTTCACTGCAAAGGTATCGAGTCACCGCCTCCTGAACTAAAATTACATTTTAAAATTCCTATCTTGGGAAGTTTTATCAACACACAAATGAAGTTTTAGGAAGAACGGTTGGAGATACAGAGAATATGTAAATTACAAATATCTTTACTATTATTAGGGCTATATTTTATGTCAAATAAACTTTTTCATATTGCATGCAAAACGTACTTAAATTTACGAAAAAGAAAAAGAAACACTTTTTATCCAAGATGGCGACCTAATTTTGAGTTCTCGTATTTTTTTTTGACGAGAGCATTTTTTTTTTAGTATGTGCAAGAAATCAATTTTTTGTAGCTAGTATGGGCTTTTGTACAGATATCGAAACCTTTAGGTCTCCACCCTCCACCCCTTAAAGGGTTAATTTAGTGACCCATCGATTTTTAAGATAAAGGTCCATAATTTGAACCTACATAAGCAATTGCAACCTTGAAACACAAATTCCCTGAAAATGGCGGTCATTTTAGAGCGTACCCGCCGACATCTTTAATTTCTTAATTAAATACAACTTTGGTTAGGCTTAGAATTTTTATTTTTTTATCGTACCTTCCTGAAACATGGTTTATTATACAAGAACAATAAAATGACAAAAGTTTTATAATTTCACTGAAATACAAATTTTTTGGCACTTTGGACAGCCCTGGGGCCCAAAATGGCCGTCCGATTTTTTGAGGATCTCAAAATTATGAAAGAGCGGAAAATTTCCTATAAAACTGCCAAAGGAAAAATTTCTATCACATTTTGCACTATTCTGCCAATATGATGTGCTAACAGCCCTCACTATTAGGGTTATCACTTGGTAATTTTTTTATTTTTTGCTTTGTTTATGATAGTAATAATTAGTTGATTTTTGATGAAAAATGATCTATTATCTTGGTATTATATCTCGATGCCGTATGAAATATAATTTTAAAAATGTGCCAAGTGATAACCCTAAGTTTTTCTTTTATCTAATCATGATCAAAATTTGAGATCAATTGGTTCACGTGTTTGGTCTCCAATGTATCGGAAGTTTCATAGTTTTGGTTAAACCGTTCAACCGCAACAACAAACTGTAAAATCCCAACTCGGCATAGGATTTTTAAAATTAGAATTTTAAAGTCACCCTACGTTACGCAAATGATTAATTAACTTGAATCTAACTAAAAGCATTACTTCTATAAAATAACATTTCGGTAAATGCTCTACTATGCTTTTAACAGCGAGTACATTTCGAAAAGTAACTTTTCTTCATTAGAAGATAAGCCCAATGATGACAAAAAAGTAAAAACGTTCTGAAACGTAGTTACCTAGCTCGCTATTACAAACATAGAACATTAACGGTACTGATATTTTATTTATAATTAAATGTGTTTGCTACAATGTTTTGATTGTTAACCAATCAGAAAATTTTGCTAAAACCTTAGTCTGCAAATCACCTAGATGGGCTTTATACTAGGCAAAATTTCAGCTTGGTCGGAGAAACACTGCAATCTGTACGGTGGATTCACACGGCCGTTCCAAACTTCCCAAGTTTGCCAAAGTTCCGAATCGCCGTTCCGAAAACTCCTGTGTGAACTATGAAAAGATTCGAACTGCGAAGATTGAGTTCCAAACTTTCATAGGTCACACGGGAGTTTTTGGAACGGCGATTCGGAACTTCGGCAAACTTGGGAAGTTTGGAACGGCCGTATGAATCCACCTTATGGTGGCAGAGACAGACATAAATTAGAGATCCAAGCCAAAACACACTTCAAAACACTTTTTACGAAAGTGTAAAAAAAGAGATGCTCGCTTGAACATAATATCTGTTATGCATTATTTCTAGATGATCGAGTGAAAGACTGGCCGATGATGGGAACACCATTCCCAATCATCACCCTCCTTGCGTTCTACCTGTACGTCGTCAAGTCCCTGGGTCCTCGGTTGATGAAGAACAGGCCTGCGTTCAGTCTCAAGTCCATCATCGCGTTATACAACATCGGACAAGTTGTCGCCTGCACCGTGCTCTTTTACCAGGTCAGCTTGTTTGCCAGTCAGTAATGAGACAAAACTTGCATTGTTTTTAAACTATTAATTACTGAGCCCAAAAAAATTCTTTTCACAAGATGTTGGACAAAATTGATCAGCTTAAATCGTATAAATCGGATAAATCGGATTAGATTAACGATTCATAGTTATTAGATTCTTATATATTTGTTAATAAAGTTTAGCTTCTAGGCAATAAACTAGTTTACAAGGTAAGCTGGTGGTCAAGTATCTCACTGGCAGCATCAAGAACTAAGTTTTGAAATGTTATGCACATAAAGTTCTAGGAGCAATATCAGTCTTGCCAGTTACGGATCCTTGTTCTTCCGAAGTGAATGGCGATGGCGGAATTACGGCGGTGGAAATGCGCAATGGACAAGAGAAAGCTATCCGGGCCCGACCTCTATAATAAGAAGCGAGGGCTGTATTGCCAAGACAGACTTTGGAATTGTTACTTTTACATTTGTACACATTTGTAGCACTGGCAGTGAATTCTGGTTGGTTGATGTCACTGATCATAACGCTTTAGCTAACAACTGATCCGACGGTTCAACAGGTCCTCACCTCCGGATGGTCTGACCGCTACACGATGGGTTGCCAGACAGTGGACTATTCCAATGACCCAATGGCATTGAAGGTCTGTATGAATACGACAAATATGAATGGCAGCGAACATTAATAGCAAACATTTGTCGGGAATGAGATTAAGATACTAATTCATTTATTTTCCCAGATGGCTAGACTTGTTTGGTGGACCATGATCCTAAAGATGACTGAGCTCATTGAAACGGTGAGGACAAATTTAAATAAGAATTGATGACAACTGTTTCAAGACTGATCTTTTTGACAACGATATTAACAAAACAAATTTCATTGCAGGTCTTCTTTGTGATGAGAAAGAAGAACAACCAAGTGTCATTCCTGCACCTCTATCATCACACATCGACGCTGTTACTTGGATGGATCGGAACCAAATACGTAGCAGGTGAGAGCTGCCTTATAAGTAACAGCCATAAACTCTTAATTAAATGATTGACTATAAAACAGCTGATATACGTATACTTTCTGTTTGTTTTAGGGGGAATGGCCACTTTCCCAATAATGCCCAACTGCTTGGTACACATCCTGATGTACACTTATTACCTACTTGCATTATGCGGTCCTGATATGCAGAAGAGACTTAATAAATGGAAAAAGTACCTAACAATTCTGCAAATGGTATGTATGAACAATATTATTAAAATAAGATGTAACCTACACGTGGCACTTGGTATTTCAACCAAACGGATTGGTCAAGTTCCTTGACAATCAATTTTGTTTGGTACCTACCGATTATCAATGAAATTGAAATCAGAGCTCACCTACTAGAGTTATGGTAGGCATACTTCACCAGATGATGCCATCAAATCTTTTTTACCAATCCATTTCTTTCAAATACTATTTTAAGCTTGATTTACACGGGTCAATGTATTGATCAATACATTGAATTCAAGAGGCTGTGCACATGAGCAGAGTCACTAGGTTTGTTCGTCGGGGTGTTCTTACCTGCTCGGAGCAGGCGGAAGTACGTCACTGAATATGTTAGGTGCATGAATTACGAATCAAAACTCGACGGATAGGTATAAGTAAACTTTTCCGTGACGACTTCCGGTGTGTTCCGAACAGGTTAGAACACCCCGACGAACAGACCTACTTTATCATATCAAAAGTGGCTCTGCTCATGTGCACAGCCTCTTGAATTCAATGTATTGATCAATACATTGACCCGTGTAAATCAAGCTTAAGGGCCGGTCTTTCAATGCCTTGCTAACTTTTATACAGTCAATTAGGACTATATTGCCATGGCAACAACCAATGACATTCCTAGAATGACCACTAACTAACTGTTAAGAGCTAATAGAGACTTTAGCAGAGTACTGAAAGACTGGGCCTTAGAATAAAATATACCTATTTTATTAGAAGTTAATCCAGCTAAGCTATCTTGACTCATTTTAATATTTTTGGTTGAACTTTGTTCTACTAATAAAAGTTTCCTATGCATCGCATTGCATTGCAATTGGTAGTAGGTACAACCTACCTCAAGGTAATGTAGTAATACAATATTGTTTGGCCAAACTTAGGCCCGGTCTTTCAGTACTCTGCTAAAGTCTATATTAGCTCTTAACAGTTAGTTAGTGGTCATTCTAGGAATGTCATTGGTTGTTGCCATGGCAATATAGTCCTAATTGACTGTATAAAAGTTAGCAAGGCATTGAAAGACCGGCCCTAATAATACTAGGTACCTATAAGTTATAACCCGTTGATTAGCAAGCACCGATACATGAAACAAAGTCTTTGGAAAGTCTTTGCAACTTTCCAATTTCCATACCTATTCACGCCTGTTCTGTAAGAACTGAATAACAGTGTCGGAGGACTTGGGTACTTTTCCAAAAATCTCTTTTAACAACTCTTCGGACTAAACTCTTCAAATGGCAACTAGTTTGTAAAAACTTGACCCATTGGGTTGAAATCGTGTAAAATATGAGATAATGTTGGTCTTGATCACCATGCCAAGTGTGAACTTAAGATTTTTAGATCATTTAGATTTTCAACTAGGAAGATTTTTTTTAAATTTTAACTTTCTTTTTGAGGATTTTTGCTTAAAAACCTTGTAAAATTTGATAAAATGTTGATCTTAATGACCTGGCAAAAATTTCAAATTGATCGGACCAACCAATCGGCAGTTAATTTGTTTAAATTTGAACTAGGTACTTACCTATCAGCTGATTTCAAAAATATTACGGTCTGCAAACCGCTGAGCTGGTCTTTGAATATATGCAAAATTTATGCTCGATAGGAGAAACGGTACATAGGTAAACTGTGAGCTGGCAGGTTTAACACACAAACAAACAAAAATTATAATAAAAGGTCCATGCCAAATGAGTCGCTCGCCCAATAAAACTAGCATGCGTAAACTTCGATTATCAATAAAATATTTGGTGGAGTTAACTGCACCAATTGTCTGTTTACTTGCAGGTACAATTTTGCATACTCGTGACTCATTCGATGCAAGCACTGAAATCCGACTGTGATGTACCGAAGTTCCTCGCACTCATATACATTCCCAACGTATTCCTCGTCTTCTACCTGTTCTACGACTTCTACACGACTGCGTACTGTACACCAAAGTCTAAGAAAGCGTGATTCCAAAGCACAAGCAAGAACATCGAAGGTTTCTTCAATTTATTTAAAATATTATATTTGTGCTTCATGTTGATAAGCGAAGGGTTTATAAACTTCTTCAGTACAAGGTACCTAGAGGTACTTCCTGCATACGCTGTACCGTACCATCACAAGGACTTCAAATTCAACACATCTGAACAATGTAATTTTCTTACTAAATAAATGAATCTAGGTACCTACTTGATATTGAATTCAATTAAGGAATAGAATAGGACGTAATTTACTTGTTTTAAATACGATATTTGTTTTACTACCTATTCCAAGAAAAATATAAGGCTACCTAGATCCAAACTAGGTACTATCTGACAGATTAAAAGTTTAAAAAACAGGTAGGTACCTATTGATTGGTACAGAGCTTAAACTTTGTAATGAATACTTGTAGGTAGGTACCAAAGAAATGTATCAGTGCAGTTCTATTGTTTTATACATATTAAATCGATAGTAAGTTAAATAAAGGTTATCACAAAATCCATTATTTTTCCCTGGAAATAGCAATTTAATGTAATCTACT
This sequence comes from Leuctra nigra, assembly GCA_934045905.1. Classification (NCBI taxonomy): domain Eukaryota; kingdom Metazoa; phylum Arthropoda; class Insecta; order Plecoptera; family Leuctridae; genus Leuctra; species Leuctra nigra. Next base: position 40,935,602 of record OW203762.1, read on the forward strand.
ACACTTGTCATAGACTATGCCGTCGACATAATGAAGTGTGGGTATTAGTAGCTAAAGTATGAGACAGACAGGTAACGATGAACTTGCTCTAGCATGGGCTGGCCTTTTGTGTCCATAGTGGGTTCATCTTTGCCTGTTGCTGACTCCTTTAAAGCCCAACCTATATATCTAATTCTCCTGTCCTTCTCAATTGCCTAATAGTTAGCGAATGGACCAAGGTCCAAGATTGACTCATTATTGCCATTCTTTCCTCTTTCCTCTTTTTATTAAATTGCACACTATATTGCACATGGCACATTTCAATAACTGCTCCTTAAAATTTGAAAACACAAAAATGGGATCTCTAAATTAGTAAACCGGATTCACGGGCTGTCGTGAAAGAGCCAACAAAGTATACTTTCTAGCTATAGAAAAATGTATGGAAATAAGTGGAAATGGTAGTATATTATGAAAAAGGACAGTAAATCTACTAGTTGTACTACCTTAGGGGTCGTAAAATGTGAAAAAGGGCCCACAAATGACAGGGACTGGGATGCGATTGTTTCCTTGCATCCCTTGTCAGTACAACACTGTAGTATCCATGATGTGTCTGCTCTCAATACTAGATAGATACCTAATTGCTTTCCTCCTCCATCTACTTGCCATCGCTGTGAGACCGATACCATCCGATATTCTCGCTACAAACTGCGGTTCACTAGTAATTTCGCTAGTAGTACCAACCTATTAGGCTATTAAGCTTTAGCTCAAGTTTAATGATCCAACTATAAATATATAAAACCTACAACAATTTAATTAAAAACGTTCGTGTTTATCAATTCGGCCCAGTCATCATAATCCAATCACAATTAATGGGCGGTGGCCTGCTATGAGTTGCAGGTAGTACGTTTACGCACGATCATGTGTAAGTAAATGCAATTAAACTGTTAGCTGCATAAAAGTCGTGGTCATAAGTTAATCAGTTATGTACAATAATTAATGTATCAAGTGACAGTTGCCCAACACACTATTTTCCTTCACTAGGATAACCTTTGTTTACGAACTGTCAAAATATTTGGCCACTACAACAAACCAATTTACACCGTGCAAAAACACATTATAACTTATATAAATCAAGAAACATAAACTTACGGTATAGTAGGACAGCAAGCCAGCATTGTCATCCAAAACGAACCACCGATATTGCCATCCTTTCATAACATTAGTCCATTTGCTGAGAGATCCTTCCATCGTAGCCATTTTCATAGATAACTGCTGCTGCTCTTCAGTCGTAGTGGCCGGGCTTATGCGACGCGATCGACGAGACCGGGATTTAGCCTTACTTCGTGGAAAGACCATGGCACACTGGCTGGCGTGACGAGCGGAATCTGAACTGGCGCGCTCAACCAGTTATTATTTAAACTCTACAAAATAGAATATGTTGCGGGTGAAGCTATTATATGGCTTCAAACTGGCGATTCAATCGCGATTAAATTAATTTCTTGTACATCATGGGGATTGAGTTTTATAATAGGATTAGAAAGAGTTATCCTTCGATGGTTCTGTCTCCACGCGCACTGTCGGTATTGCAATAGTCGCACACTTCGAATATTGATTGACTCCAAAAAATAACGCACAATTTTATTTTAATAATGTATGAACTGTATACTTGAAGAGTGAGGAGACTACTAATCAGTCGCGATATGATTCTCCTCGTGTCCCTGAACGATAAAAGTTCGTTCGAATAGAACAATGCTGGAGATTTTAATAAGAAAGAGTTTACCATATCAAAGAGAAGTTAATAAAAGAAACTATGCTTCATCGCAAGAAAAATCACAATGCCAAGCTACATCGGAATGTTAATGTTATAGGAAAGGATCTACAAGATTCCTATACAGATTATGCAATAGTGCATCAAGTCAACCAACAAAATGTTAAACAATGTCGAGACTGCTTATTGGTCAGTGGAAAGGAGGTAAAGACCGGTTTCTCTTTCTAATAATCTGTTACAAGCTTACACATCTAATCACATAAATTGCAAACAAATCATAAAAACAAATAGCATACGTGTAGTCTGCGGTTCCGGGGTGATAGAATAGAACTTTCCATATGAGCTCGACACCAACAATTGAAAAATTAATGCACTCGTGGAGAAAGGGAGAAATCAACATGCACACATTCGCACTCAAAAGTCAATATTCAATTTTGTGGTTTAATAAAAAAAACGTTCATATTTAGATCTTAATAGATAGTTCAAGACTCACCAAAACAATGTATATATCTTCTTACATTTATAATGAATTAATTTAATTACTTGAAACCTAGATTCCTACACTTTACACCTAGTAGTAGATGGTAGTAGCTTGAGAATTTTCCTAGTACTCAGCTATATAGAACACGAATTTACAATCAACAAAGTCTCACCGCTCAAGTCGGCTCTCAGATAAGAATAATAAAGGCCCTTAACTGGTTAATAGCCATTTAACTCAGTGATGAGTTGGTAAACTTGTTTGGTGTGTGGAAAGGACGTCGTCAAGGTTAATAATAGTCACAACGATTTTTTATGAAGGCATTTTTACAAAAAAATAATTAAAACAGTATAAAAACGCATACACACTCTGTACAAGGAATATCACGCCTCACAAAAGAGCAGTGTAAATCTTAATTAATAGTTTGGTTTTTTACACTCGGAATTTTGTGCGGCTCGATAATATTTTCTTTATTAATATTAATGATGACTCAAGATCCGCATTTTCCGGATGTTCGTTACATATTCTCGGTACAATACCTAAGAAGAAACTGTATTCCGGCTAGGCTCAGTTGATAATGTCTCACTCAGGATTCTCACTGACCCACAATCTGACGGATCAATCGTACCTTATGAATACAAATTCTCTAGTCGTATTGACTCAATAACGTATATTCAGTCCGAAGTTATAGGTAACGTACAAAGTACACTCAAATGATTCGATTTGGGATTCCCATAATTAATCTTCCATATATAAGTCATAATAATAACCATATCTATGTTTCTTGTCAATTAAATATTTACATGTTTTATTATTATTATAGGTATGGTCAATAATTAGAGGATCAGTTAAAAGAAGGGCGTATAAATACATCCTTGTTTTAAGTGAACTTTCAATTCGCGAATCTATTTTCAGTCGACATTTTAGTGACCTTCAAATGAATTTGGCTTGAGTGATTTCTATTTTACTCGGGAAGCAGTTATTTCAGACATTTTACTATAACCAGAGCTTATTGACACCCTGTTGACGGGGGTGTCAACTTGTTGCAGCTCTGACGCGGCCATGGCGAGGTCCTCGACTCCTGATGGCGTGTCGACGAAGCCGTTGTCGACCGAAGAGGAGGTTTCATATCGTACACGCTGTTCGAACCTCTCTGACGCCGCCTGGTTGAGCTCCTCGCCTGGGGACGGCGGCAATGAGATGTTGTCGAGGTCCTCACTCCCGGCGTTCGCCTCGGCGACGTCCACGAACGCCGAGCTCAGCTCCCCGCGAAGTTTGCTGACTTTCCGAGTTGCAACGTCGTACATGAAGATCTCCTTGGTGCTAGAGGCCTCGCCGGCGACGGGACTATGAAAAGTTGATGAGAATCAGAACATGATTAAAATCCTGTCAAACGCCGATTCCCACTTATATGAAAACACGGCAAATGTCTATTTCGATCTGATAATACAATAAAAAGGAATCAATTCACCAAATAAATAATGTTGTACACCTGCATGTATCGTGTACGGCTAAAGTAAAATCTGTTTAACATTTACATGACATGCAAGCGGTCAATAACTCACCTAGCAACGAGAAGGACAATCGACTGTCGATCTGCCGGCGTCCTCTGCTCCTGCTCCAGCCACCTCCTGTAGTTCTCCCTCGTCGGATTCTTCACCAACTCTTTGAGAATCTCCCCGGCGACGAATCTCACACCTTGCACCTCCACCGGCGCCGATCGTCCAAGACGCTCGAGATCCGACGACCTTCCGTCGTCTTGAGCTCTCTGCAGGAAGTCGTAATCCACTGGCGCCAGGACGACGACGCTCGTCACGTTGCGTCCTCTCAGTTCAGCGACGTCCGGGAGAGGGAACTGCGTCCCGACGACCTTGAGCGGTAGATAACGATTGTAACGCGAGTCATTGAGGACGACGGGGTCCACGTGAGTTGCATCATCGCGAACATACTGGTCGGCGACTTCTTGACCCTCTGCCGTCGACGGATCGTAACGCACAACCTTCATCTCGACGGGCTTCGGCGTCGTCGTCGTCGGTTTATCGACGCGCGAACGGACGACGGCCGGAACTGGAGCGCTGCCGGCTGCTTGACGACCTCCTGCGCTGTAGAAGTTCTCCAGAGCGTGAGGAGGCAGATTCTCGATCGGGATGTCTCCTACTTTATCGTAGTCCAGGATCTGGATGTCTGCGTTGCCGAGGATGCCGGCGTCGATGAGTTGTTGACGGAGTTCTGGTGGAACCTCGTCGGGGAAGGCGGCCAATGAGGATGCGATCTTCGCCTCCTTGGCCTTCTCTTTCTCCTTATCCACGGTCTCGTCGGGCTTGATGTCCTCGACAACGATAGGCTGGGAGGTTGTAGGAGGCGTTACAGGCTGAGTACTAAAGCTGTACTTCGGGAATGTTTTAGGAGGTTTGGACGGCGACACAGACTTTGACGGAGTTTGAGTCTTGTAGTGAGCTGGAGTTGTGGGATAGAAGGCGGACTTCGTTGATGGTTGATGTTGAGGACGAGGAGTGGTTGCAGCTGGCTTCACAGTTGGCTGTTGAACGAACTGAAGGGGGTGTTGAAGTGTATGCTGTTGCAGTTGTTGATTGATTATGTTAATATCTTGTTGAACTTGATGAGTTCCAGATTGAGATTGTTGGACCTGGAACGTTGGGTGCTGGGATTGTTTGAATTGTTGAGGTTGATGGAATTGTTGTTGTTGAACCGATTGTTGTTGTTGTTGATGCTGTTGACGCTGGAATTGTTCCTGTTGATGAGGAATTTGAGAAGGTTGTTGATTCTGGATTAAACTTGGATCAAAGTGAGTTAACGGAGCCGGAGAGGGGCCAGTGTGGATTTCTAAAACAGGTTCCAAAGATTTGATGATTTCACCATTGAACTTTGGTCCACCCAAAAATCCCAGGTTTTCATGATGAATTTGTTGGTGTTGCTGCTGTTGTTGTTGTTGATGTTGTTGTTGTTGTTGTTGATTGCTTTGAGGGTGCTGTTGAGTTTGTTGATGGTGATGTTGCTGAGGCGGCTGTGTCGGCTGTTGCTGGTGATGTTGCTGTTGATGTGGTGGCTGTTGATGTGGTGGCTGTTGATGTTGTTGTTGTTGATGCTGTTGCTGGGGTTGTTGCTGCTGATTGTGTTGTTGCTGATGATGTTGTGGTTGCTGAGACGGCTGTTGCTGATGTTGGGGTTGGTGATGACTGTGCTGTTGTTGCGAGTGGAATGGCGGAGGGTTGTTCCTCACGTGGCTGTCAGGCAACGGTTGAGAGGTGACGGGTGGACTGTGCTGTTGTTGATGGAATTGAGGTTGTCTCTGCTGTTCTGGTTGATGAGAGGGTTTCTGGAAGTTCGGACGTTGATTAAAACTGTTTTGTTGAGGCTGTTGGAAGGGTTGAGGAGGTTGAGATTGGAAATGATGTTGGGGACGCTGGAACTGATGATGTCGGGGAGGTGGAGGTGGAGGTGGAGGTTGGAACTGAGGAGGTGTTTCAAATGTCGGTAGTTCCCTGAACGGAGGCGGCTGCTGAGGGAATGGCGGCTGCTGAGCGAATGCTGTCGGCGGCGGCGCAAAGTGATCTGGACGTCCATGATGGAACGGATGTTGAGGCTGGTGGCTCCTTGGAAACGACGGTGCCTGGAACGGCTGAGGCGGGAACTGCTGGAAGGGATGTTGAGTTTGCTCCTGCAGGAAGATCTCTGGATGCCTACTTGAATGATGCGTTTGGAATCCGGCAAACTGCTCTAATCCTTGTCTCTGCTGCGCGGGTGGCTGCGCATGTGCTGCGGATACTTGCGCAGTACGCGGATGGACCACGGCTGGCTGCGGCGCTGAATACTGGACCGACTCGCCGTCAGACTCCGGGTTGTCGTTGTGAGGTTCACCGAACGTCACATGAAGACCCGTGCCGTGGAACGTCTCGGAATCCGGCCTGATGACGGTGCGGAGGGTTGTGGTGCGCGTCGGCGGCGGCAATGTGGCATATTCCACGGGGGCTGGCGTCGTGTGATGAACCTCCTCGTGGTTGTTGCTGGCCGGAGTCACGGCTGGCACAGGCTTCTCGTAGATCACATCGCCGTCTTTGCCGTACCCGTTGGGGTTCTTCTTGTACTTCACGTAGAATACTTGCACCGGCTCCTTGGCACGATGGGTGGGGTGGGTCGGCGCCGCGGGTGGAGGGGGGAGGGTCACGTTAGACTCCTGGATGATGATCTCGATGATCGGCTCCGGCTCGCGTGAGTAATATTGGCTGTGATCGTAATGTGGAGCCTCGTTGTGGTTCAGATAATACTGCTGTTGGTACGACCCCGAGCTCTCTTGGTACAGAGGTTGGTCTGGAGTCAGGAACACGGGGGAACGCGGCAGCTGAATGCTGGCTGCCGACTCCGCGTCCTTCAGCTTCCCTTCCGTCGACGTCGTCACCTCGCTCAGACTGAGTTTGTGCGAATCAATCGTCGATGACGTCTTCTTCACTTGCGGGATGTCGTTGACGGTGTGCTCCGTCTTCACTTTGTCCTGATGGTAGAGAGGATCTCGCTGAGAGTACTGCACCAGTGGCTCCATCTGCACGGCGTAGGGCGGCAGCGGCGCCGAGAGTGGGCGTTGTTGCAGACGTCGATTATGTCCGGCCGCCGGACGGGAAGGATGGCGGATCGTCAACGGAGCCGTCCCGCGACCGAAATACTGCGTCGATGTCGCCACACCGCCGCCTCCGGCGATGTTGAGACGTCGTTCAGGATGCGACGCGTCGAATGAGCGTCGTTGGGCTCCTGTCTCGATGGCTGCTGCCGACGCAGCCACGGCCAGAACCTGTGAGTAACGGGACGCGTTGTAGACGAGAAGTGTCTTATTGGGCCAAGGCCGAGGATGCAGCGAACAAGGTCATGAGATACATTCCTGTTTCACACCTCGGCCCGATGGACCAATGAGACAGCATCTCTAAACAAGGCAACAACATGTGTTCTCGATCGAAACTACTTGAAAAGAATCGGGTCAGTGATTTTATGACAAAAGAAGATGAACAATTCAAATTTTTATATTTCATTTTAACTAAAACTTATAAAAAAAATATGTCGCATGTAATTTTTCACTCAACTTACCATAAACAATACCCTCATGATGTGCATCCACTGGGAACCGAACCGAGTGCTTCAACAACTTTTCCTCATGAACAATAGTTTAACACAAAACACTATTAGTCCACATGAGCGTCACCACGAGCTCTGTCTCGCACTTCACTTTGCCGCGCTCCTCGGAGATGTGCTTCTGTCGGTGGCCGCGATCAAACTGAGGAGAATGCAGCTCCTCGGACATCATGGAGGATCGTGCTGAAGAAGAAACAGAAGAATATCGAGGAGCATGCAGGTCACAACAACTTTCTTCCGACACATTGCAGCCAACAAACTCCCACTTAGACCGACCAGTCGACAATTAGAAAGATATTTCCCCTCGAAAACCATTTACACTTTATCCCCGACAATTTTTTACGAAGGAGTTGCAGTGTTTCATCTCTCTAGATTCTTACCCTTCTACCGTGATATTTATAACAACCTGAGTCTTCTCGCCTTAGGGTTGGTCCATGGTTCAATGATATTCTTCTCGGTTGGTCCATCCTACTTTTGAGTTATATAATAAAGGACGACAACACGCACACAAGAAATATAATCGCTAGCTTACTTGTTACTAATCCAGTGTAGGAGCAAAAAAGTGTGATGCAACTAAAACTGAAGAAGCATTCACAAATTAGATTTCATGTTTGACGAGATATCGGTGTGAAATCATGACTAGGTAAATTAGTACTCTTGCACAAGGAAGTTACATTACTAGTTAGCATCAACAAGAAAGTGATTTTGCTTAGACATTGATCTATTGAGTAGGTACACATCTAACCTATTAGTTTTGATAGAAAACAGCTTCTCAATAAAAATATGTTCTAATTTAAGTTGATTTCATCAGGTGTTTCATTGATGCAATATCTAAGAAATTTGGTAGTGTGATTTTTCACATCATGATAATAAAATGCTATAAAAATCATAAAAACAATTTCTACTCATGCTGAGAATACGGCAGCAACGTCGCTACCACAAGCCCTTTTTATGGTCAAAGCATAAGGATCCAAAAAAGCAGTCATGGCACACTGATGCCAAGATGTTTACAAACTTAAATATAAATTATATTAAATTTAAATTTTTTTAAATTAATTTTTTTCCTGCCATTTTTTTATAATAATTTTACATAATTTAAATACAAACATTTAAACGCAATAGCCGTTATGTTTGTTTTGATCCGTTTTTCACACTTGGATCTGGGGTTGTATACTGATAACATTGGTTCTTGTCACCCCACCTCACCTACAAAAAGCAAGATTCCTACATTTGAATTATTTTTAGATTTACGGATATGTTTGACAAAAAATGCAAATTTTATATGAAGCTATTATAGTAGTGGCATGCTTTCCGTTCAATACAATTATTTGGGTAAATAAAGTTTTGTTGTGCATATTTTTTTACGCTTTTTTGGCGCACTTTCAAAAAGCTGTCATTCAGTCACTGACTTCTTGATCAAGAGCACAGAACATAGTGCGGCCAGTCGAAAACGCCATTAGTCAACTGCGTCTAGCTTCCTTCTATGTCTGGTGCAAATTTCAAATGTTTTGATCACAAATTGTAAAAGATATAGGGAACTTAATTTTGTTCCAAAAATATTTTCTTATCACCCCACGATTTCTTTCCCCCCATTCTACGGTAATATTACATTGAATAACAAATTATTTGAGAGATTTGATAAATCTGAACTCTTTGCACCAGTTATAAAACGAATGCAAATTAAATGTATATGTTCGCAATTTTGTTTACTTTATAATTGTATTTCATAAAAGTTAAAACCTAGATAAATGAACGAATGAACGAATATTATAATCGTTATACCTATGTGAAAAGTTTCCCTCACGAATGTATAACATAAACACAACAGTTTCACATTAATACTTAAAATTTAAAACGATTCTGCTCCTAAACATAGCTATTTTCTTGCGTACACAAGCAGTCGCTCGAAGAGTTGCTAGTTTGACAGTTCGGACACGCAAGCATGCAATCTGTGTGTATAATGTCGAATGGAAAGAGTCGCATCGAACCCGCGACCACTGACATCTTGCTCACCCAGTTACAGCATCCAACAGCACATTGTTGAAGACGTGTTTCCAATCTTCTGCAGTGAGCTACTGACATACTTCGATCACCAGCTTGTCGATACACCAGTGTTTAACCGGAAGCTGTTTACTTGGGAATCGTATTCAACATGATTTATAGGGAAATGATTAAGAAATTAGAGGTTAGGAGACAGGCCACATCAAAGTGATTACCAAGTAATAAAAATCTATTAGTCATGCTGTTCTACGTTATAAAGTAGTTGGGCTCGTTTTCGACAAGTATTTAAACTCATGTTTAGTCCTCAGGATAGACGGCTTTCTGAGGATTTTTGATGTGTTGTCACCTTAGATTAATTTACCTTTATGATTCTAAATTTCTTCCAGATCATATAATTTGTATGCGTCTCCACTATACAAAAGCTACCTAGGTAAAAGTTGTGTGTTTCACAGGTAATTTGCATTTCCAACGTAACTCTTTTTGTTTTATATGATTGCTGTCTCCCTTGAGCTCTACGTGCATGCTGTTGATCATATCTTCGTCACATCAATCAGTGCAAAAACTAAAAAGCTCCTTATCTAACATTTCAGAAATGAACGTGTGTTTTCATAAAGTCCAAGGCAAACATTTCCTTTCTTTTCTCCAAATATAATTTTTGACACCAAGTTTTTCTCCCTTCTGCCCTACTTTGACATGAACAATCAGGTTTGTTTAATTCAAGACGATGTTTTTAAAAGTAAATATCCAATTTAAATGTTTACACTTTTTAGGTTAGTGTATTAAACCAAAGACGAACACAGATCATTAGTAAAATGCTTAAAATGTTGCTTTCTAAACTGAAGGTTTCGTTCAAGAAAAAGCTTCAAACATTTCGACATGACAGGAATTTAACTCTTACTAAAAGATGATTCAGAAAATGTCTGTCATGGCAGATACGAAACAAGGATTTCCGCCCATCAGTGACTTATTGATTTACACGGAATTGAAAGTTATATAACAAGTTAAAGTTAATATTATTTGATAATTTTATAATGAACGTATGCATATGCAAAATAGATGCATGTGAATCAGAATTGGAATATAAATAGGAACAAAGTCACTCTAGGAAGCGTTATGATGTAGAAAGTATTTAATAAGCTGCTTATTGAGTCATGAAAACCGGACTTACTTATTTCAGATTCAATTTTATATACGACTAAACACAGTTATTGACGTTTCATTGCATAATAATTATTGGTATTGAGAATAATATAAGCCACGATTTTGTAATAATTTGTGCAACGGAAGTAGATACTTAAAACAACTGTGCTTTTTATTACGCGTCAATAAAAATGTTACTGCAAAGTGCAGTAAATACATTACAAGGTGATTCTTATAAATTAAATCAGCGAATCAACCGAAATAACATTTTTTTCCCCAGCATTACTAATTGAGCACTGAACACTGATCATAGTGTTCACTTACATATAAATTCTCTAATGTATAGTCAATAGATTTGACCTTTAGACGAATATCAAGTATAGAGTTACTTTTGAATCCAGGTGCACTTGCAAACTGACTTATGCACATAAAGCTGCAGCTGCCCACTTTCACTGTACGTGGCATCAAAGCCAGTAGAAATTGCGTCTGTCAATATCAGCTCATCAGCGAATCAAAATTCACAATTTTTGGATAATAAATTGTTAATATTTTCTATGTCAATTTAATATTTGCACTGTAGCTGTCACTTCAGATGAAAGTATAAGATGCTAATAACTGATGTAAATAGAGTGACAAGTAAAAATAATATTTCATAATACTTAGTGGTAATGAGTGTAACTTTTTTACTATTAAATTAGAAGATGTAACATTAACACCATTAGGTCATGATTTCCGTCAATTCCAAAAAAGTGTGTTGAATATTACAAACGTTCTTTCTAGACAGTTAACTATATTTTACGTAACAGAGAAAAATGTACGTATATAGTAGGTACTTAGAATAAATTAAGCTAAATTATATTTGAAGACGATAGTATTGGACATGTTATGAGAGATACTCTTGACGGATTCCTGTAGTTTAATTAAGTGTCAAATAGAAAATGATTAAAAGGTTTTATTAGCATCCATTATTACAATCATTTACCACTCTGTACCTCGAAGTGAACACTATTGTATCTAATAGGATGTAATGAAAGTAACACATTGACACTTCCAGTAAATTATCGGCAGCCGTAACATAAATATTTGTATATGAAGTGCCATGGATAAGATGAAAATATCTAATGCTGGATGGTACCGTATCAATCGAGATTTCACATTATTAGTCCTGAATATCATTCAAGTTTAACTAAATCTCTTCAAAACCAACTAATTACAAAAGAGTGTGACTAACGTTGTTACACGCACGAAACTAATTTCGCTACTTATCATCTGCTTTCATGAACCTATAATCGAATCGCACAAGTTCGTTCTTTTTACAAAAGTTAACAAAACAAACAAAAATACCAAGTTTATAAGTTTAAATTTTGAACTTTCTCGTATCTTATAATATACTGGGAAAAATGTAAATTGCTACGTGGAAGATAAGTGACGGTGTCACCATATAAAACTCACATTAATTACGTAGAAGAACGTCAATACAATGGGAGATCGCGTATTATCTTGTAGAATTCTATTTTCTCATGGAGGCAGTCGATACCGACGCGCTATGGTTGAAATCAAAGACCATTGTTGTCTATCACGAAACCGTTCTTCTAGAAAGTGAAGGTGTTATAATAAACAGCTCTTCCATGTCATATTTACAGAAAAGAATAAAGAGAGGTAATAGTATTGTTTTCTATTAAGTCACAAAGGCAAGCACATAAATATATATCGTATGCTCGTGGTGCGTGTAGTATATAATTTATAATTAACATCCTAATTATGCAATTATAAAGAACATTCCTTGTTGGGGTATTCTCAGATACAATCAGTTAAGTATTTGTACTTGGCAGTACCAATAATAGGAAATTATTAACATGGCGTGCATCACAGAAATCAATCATAAAATTGAAAATTTTGAATTCTATATTGCATATTGGAAGGACATGTTCGATTCCCGCTGTTGACCATCCGGACTGCTTTTTTCGTGGTTTTTCAAATGTTGGGAAGATTCCTCACTAGTAGTAACAAATAACCACCAACCGCCCCCACCTCCTTTCCTTCTCACCTCCGATTTAATTCCCTCCATCATCATCATCATCATCATCATCATCATCATCATCATCATCATCATTTCACACACATGCGTAAAATGTCCTAGCTCTTGAGTCGTCTATACAAGACATAAAAAAGAATAACTAATATAGAAGAGTATAGCTCAATCAATACGATCATTGTCTATTTATTACTCAATATTTCTGGAATATACGCGTAATTTTGTATGCAGATTCTATATTACTTTGTCGTGCATAAATTTGATCGCAATTGATGCAATTACAGTCAGATTGTGAATAATTTAACCAGTAATATTATCTCACGCTCGTGGATTTTGTCACACACGGATGATCACACAATATTACAATTACAGATCAGTTCGTGATCCAGCAGTAAGTTTCATCCATCAATCATCATCAACAGCGGACACTCTCATTTCAACATTTCATTTCAAATATGAGGAGGAGAATGGCGTCCCGACAAGTAGAACGGTTGCATATTCCACCAATAATAAACATGTTTTAATAGGGTTGTAAATGAGCGAAGAGATAATATGTAAATGCTGTCATCGGAGATTCTGAGGGTTATAAAATATTTATTGGTTTTATAGCTGTTTTCTTCTAAAATTAAATTGTTAAGAGGGGAAGGAACTAGTACACTTCAAAGCAAAAGTACTGCAATATTACACTTCCAAAATTAATTTTCTTTTGTGAAAACTCCGATGAAAAGTCGAGAGTTCATATTCCTGAAACAACTAATTTTTTAAAAGGTTATAGTCAATCTGCAGTTCTTTAAGAACCAGTTAAAAAAAAACTAGCAGGTACAAAATCTCTAATTGATACTATGTTGAGCCAATAGGTATGACTTTTCATTGGATGCCGTAATTATCTATGTAATGAGTCTACGTGATGAAACCGTCCATCCTCTTTTTCAACTCACTTCTTACACCAAGCAGCCTACAGCAACGACAGGACTTTTAATCACTTTGGTCTCACATAAATTAACATGCAACTAGATTATATCGAACAAATGGCTTTTAGCCAGTGATATATTTTAATTTCGATTCTATGAAGAACGGGTCCTTTCGTCACAGACTTTCTCCCATCCTCATCGTCTGCGTCATCCGAGGACGAGAGCCGATGCATTAGAATGCCCTGAAGAGAACGCAGACGTTCGAATAGGTATTTAATTCAACTATGTCATTTGAAAAGCTAACAATTAATTATGCAGATTGCAGGTGACATCAAAGTTCGAGGAGACAGAAGATAATGACGTGCATCCGATGAGTTTGCAAACTTGTCAAGCAAGAGTAAAAGTTTGCAATAGATACAATACAAATAATGAATAATGTCCAACATGTATTATTAATTTATATTTGCATAACATGATGTACTCGATGTCTTTTCTTCGGTTGACGCTCCAATGGTTGTTTGTGAGTTTGGCCCTAAAAAGGGCCGTTCGTTTGCCACGACGTTTCGGCGGACTTGGTTCCGCCCAAAGTCCGCCGAAACGTCGTGGCAAACGGTCCTTTTTAGGGCCAAAACCACAAACAACCTTTGGAGCGTCTACCGAAGAAAATACATCGAGTACTTGCAACGGCCATGATGTTGCGTGTTTTAATAGATTTTAAATCACTACATTATGCTTCTGATGAATTAGTAAATTGACATGTGTAGGACCTGGAAATATGTTTATCATATGTATTATTAATTTTAAAACACTGCAGATAAAATTATAATTTGAACCCCTGAAGGCCATAGCGACCCATATTTACCCGATAGGCAACTAAATTAATAACCAATATTTTAATATCATAACCAAAGTACTGTCACAGCGAAGCGTGTTGAATGTTTATTCTAGTTGAATGTTTCCTATAAAATGCATCTTACTTAATCGTGTGAATTAAATATTTATTAAGCCACATGTCTCATAATTCTTTTGTTGCACATAATTAATAATATAGTCGATGCAAATACTTTCACTTAATTATGCACTTAGGTGACACTTATTCCATGTTGGAAAAAGAAATATTGAAGAAATATAGTTGAATTCGCTATAGAATTATCACTGCACTTTCTTTCACAGAATAAAAACTATGAAACTGCGATAGTGATACAGTTTTTCGCTCCAAATTATTTTCCCACCAAGGTGAAAATTATAATTTGTCAAATCAAATGATTTCAAACCCGAAATTAGCAGCAAGAGAAAATGAAATGGAAGGTAAAGGTATTTGATGGGTGAGAGCCAACCAAAAGACATCAGATATGCTCTGCACTTACATTATAATCGTAAATAACGATTTGATTTCAAACCACGGCTTATGCCGGAAGCACTTTTGCTCTTATTGTTACGTTTGTATCTCTCCTCTCTTCTTGGCTAGAGTCTCATTGTTATCGCAAGTCTGAAGGTTTTGATTAGAACACACGACTTGCTTCCGTAGAACGCACCATTGAGTTCCGTCGATACACCGACAACTTTCAACATTCTCCTCGAATCTTCTTCACTCCGTTTCACGAGATATTAGCTTTCTCCGTGGAATACCGACCACAGAAGGTCGAGGTCAAAAATCAAGAGATTTTTTTCAATGCGGACATGACCTTTTAGATGAAAATTTTGGTGGAAAATTGACCCAAAAAGTCGGAAGATATATAGATTTTATTATTTATTGAAGGTCAATAGGTCATTGTATAAAAAATAAGTGATGAACTACTTGACACCTCAGCGGAGAATAAATTACACTTCATAAATTTCGTACTCTGATTTGAAGTGACTTTCAGGGATATAAATAAAGTTTTAATCGGCACTTCCACCAAAACAAGATTTCCCTTTTATGATTTTGAATGGCAGCCAAATGTGCATTTTAAAATAGCGCCATTATATTAAATACAGCTGTAGGCGGCTATATGCACGCATAGATTTTCTTTTCAAGCAAAACTCGATTGATGGGGTTTGATTACAGGAAGCGAAGACCTCAATAGCACCGAAACAAAAATCGAAAATAATATAGAAAAAGCCTTTTTACATGCAATTAAACGAAATTAGGTTAATATTTATCCTTGGAGAGAATATCATTAGTGTTGTATATTCATGGTGGGTTCAGCGGTGATGGCTCATTGTTCCTAGGATGTGGTACGGGCCCAGCGGGCCCTTGTTGATGGCGACGACATCTTCAGGCCGATCTTGAAAACAGCTTTTAGAACTTCAAAAACTACATAAATCTATTCTCAATGAAAAATTTTCAATGCTCCGTTTAAAACAAGTAGTGTAATTTAAGTGGTCATTCAGGGAATGTCATTGATTGTCGCCATGGCAATATATAGTCGTAATCGCCTATTTAAAATTTAGCAGAGAAATGAAAAACTGGCCCTAAATTAATTGGATAAAGAAATTACCAAAAAAATATAATCGTTTAGTAAGTGAATTTTAGCGTGTCACATAAATATCTCGGTAATGGCCCTTGTAATTGGCGTGTGCTATATGCTTCTGTAATTACTGTGATTTATAACACATTTAGTCAATATCATAATACGTTTCTTGGCTGCATGTGGAACCACAAAGCGACACGACTGACAAACTTCACTGACTTTATTTCGACAACAATTTAAATGTATTATTATGTTCTTTTCTTGCAATAAATTACCATAATAATGACTATAGGTGTTGATGATTACATTAATATTACAGTTGCTCTGGACAGCGATTGTTTGTTCCTCTTGAATTCCCATGATGGAGGTGTCAGTTTGTGGGAATTGCGAATGAATACAAAACACAGGATGCTTCTAGTTGCACTAGTTCGCAGCGAGGATCCGTATCAGACATATTGTTCTATATTCATCACGATCGCGAAAGTGAGAGTCCAAGAGCAGCTTAGAGAACCCGTTGGGAGCACTTAGTCATGTCAGCACCTATTCCTAATAGTTAGTGTGGGAGGCACATCTTGTTTTAGTGTAAGAAATTTAAAAAAAAATGTATTTTATATCCGAAAACATTCTAAAAAACTTAATTTCACAGTGTACCAAACAAGACTGTTAAAATGCAAATTCCTATTTGCACAGTTTCTCTCCGACATTGTACTAACTGGTTTAGATATCGTTTATGTGGACTGTTTGCCAATAAAACGTGGGATAAGGACACTTATAAAACCACGTATGCACCATATAGGGAGAAGTAAACTCTCTTCATATTGTTTTATCTCTTGACCTGAAAGTGGACAAGTAGAAAACAGAAAATAAATCAACAGATGATTATAGAACCGGAAGAGCGTCAATTAAATGAAGAAGAGATATTCACAGCAAGACAATCATGGTGTATTAGGTAATAGCCAATAATTATATTCATAGAAATGTATTACATTTTTATGTCACGAAGAAGAAGAAATAGGTAAATTACATTTTAATAGTCGCATTATCTCAGTAATGTATGTATCATTTGACTCCTACTTAGTGAAACACAAACTATAGTGGTGGCAAATAGGAATACGAAATGCTTAGAATTATACGTGGTAATAAAATATCATTTAGTTTGCAATTGTGGTCTGGACTGGAAAAGAGGGCAAAGTGATACTCTTGTATGTGGTACGTCTGGCAAATTCTAATTGCAAAAGTTGATTTCTGAGGAATCGGTATTCAACTTTCATTTTTCCAACTTATTACATCTACCTCTTAGTGGCCAATTAAAACAAGCTAATCAAACGTTAAAGCGGTTACAACTTTAACTTTTACAACTGGAAATTGCCATCTCACGGAAACAATTTGAGAAATTGAGTTCGAACGATATACTGGCAGCTCTTTAATAACAATCTCCATTGCATCTCTGCAGCTTCCCGTCATTAGACAGACACAAAAGTTGAGCAACTCGAAGCCTTTTCCTGCAATTTATTTCAGTTCCAAAGTGAATTAGTAACCGGCTAATACATAATTTAATCTGTGGTATAATCCTATGTTAGGAACTGAGATGCAGGAAATATGTAACATTAAATGACAGTGAGTCGTTA
Source organism: Leuctra nigra (assembly GCA_934045905.1). Classification (NCBI taxonomy): domain Eukaryota; kingdom Metazoa; phylum Arthropoda; class Insecta; order Plecoptera; family Leuctridae; genus Leuctra; species Leuctra nigra. Next base: position 40,953,134 of record OW203762.1, read on the forward strand.
ATGTCACGTGCCCGAATGATTTTTTAAAGATAAACAGGGGTGTTAGTTTTATTTTATCCAACTGACATTCCGGGTCCCTCCCTATTTATTTGTGTAGCATGTTACATTGTGTGTTTCTATGTACGAAAGGTATAAATTTATAACTTTAATTAATAACTAAATAAATAAAACTCATTACCTAACCTAGCTCACATTCATTCAGGCACTCCTACAAAACCTATCTTGCCATAAGATGTTCAATATTGACAAACCACCTGAATGCAAGATGTTAGATTTTATCTGGGAGGACAAGTTTGGAATCACCTTTCACCATAAGAAGATGGAATGATAGAAGAAGAGTAAGATAATGCACGCAACACGTACAAACTATTAACAACGTCCAAGAATCCATTGACAAAAATCTTCTCTCTCTTTTTCTTTTCTCTCATCTTTAGAGACTAATTGATGGTCAATGAGGAGAAACAACAGTAATCGTGTTTCGGCAACCGGAACACAAATAATGATGGAAAGTAACATAAACCTCAGAAAAAAATCAAAACACGTATCTCATGAGGTCAAGAGGTCGAAATCAGAATAAATGGGGCGTAACCCATCGGTCTGATTGACCCGAGCTGTACCGGCGGTGCGTGCCTTTAGCGCGAATCTGTGAGTGATTCGAGTCAAGAAGATGAGCACGATAATGAATGACCCGTGCTTGATGACTCGCTGGAGTTGAGAAAGTGAGAGGATCTTTTATTTCACACACACCTCACATCTTACTGTAAACTATACGACAGTGAAAGCCGACTAACTCATCTTGTCCCCTTCACTCCGTGAACCGTCTGACTCGATGCTCATACATCGCAAACACTTTGCCCTTATTATTCCTGTCCCGCAATCACAAACAAGTTAATTACTGTCATGCAAATATTTCGAGTTACAATATGGCGATAATTGCTGAGAGTGTGAAAGAGTAGAATAGAGTTTTGAATGTCAATTGCGAGGCCGATGGACCGTGTCTCTAAAATCAGGGATCGTTTCATATTCTTCTATTCCATTGACGGATTTCATACTAGCAATTTAATTTAAATTGTGCCGGATGTATGGAATTGTTTTGAAGCACGCTTCAGCAGAATTGAATTTAGTTTCAATTCAAACAGTTTGTGGGAAGCTTCCGTGAGTGTGGGAATTCAATCCATTCAGCGAAAATTGTGTTTACTAATTCTTCTATGATAATTAGGTATCTGTCCATAATGGTCCATCTATTAGATAAATCGTAATATTTTTATCTTCTTTTTGTGTATTCACGACTGTAACACAATTGGACCACTTATGGAAGTTGGATGGAACAACGAAAGTTTAGATGACCGATTTGAATTGCACCCATTTCTGCAAAAGAACCTCATCGAGGGCTAGAGGGTTACTCGTCTCGTCTTCTTATTGTCGCGTAATACAGAGACAAAAAACAACGGATGATTTTAACACCTGAATCTATCTCTGAAATACATATTTTTCTGAAGCACAGCCTGTGCTTCAGAAAGGCTGAAAGCACAGTGACGTGGATAATGTATTAAAAATGCCTAGACTTTTATGAATAACGATTAGCTACATGAATAATTAGTTATAGTCTCGCAACGTGTGATCTTTAGGTAGGTACTTTATATCAGATATAAACATCAAAAGGGAAAACATTAACAAGCTGAAATAATCTGGTGTCCTAATTTTTAATCAATGTCAAGAAAGTTTTATAAATAATTAAACATGAAATTGCGTCACGACGCCGATGTTCCCGTGACCTTGAACGTCGAGACGTCTTGTGGTCAAGGTCACTCTACAGACGACGCCCGTGTCTGATGTCACCAGAGACGAAGACGTCATTCACTTTCTAGTCCACGATTTGTCTCTTCGACGAACTGTACTGTTATTTGTTATAGTAGCATTCCTAGTAGTCTGATACCTTCTTACACGATCACATAGACCAGAACCATTGGCCAGAACAAAGTACACAGTTCAATTTGCAATTTGAAAGTAGACCAAATAAAATGCAATTTAACAGATAAGCATGATTGCTGGTGGAGAGAAAAACTGGTGACATTTTGGTCGAATTGAAATTTGAATGGATTCGAAAATAAGAACAGAAAGAAAAGTACCTATTAAAAATTACTATGCCACTATTTGCTGAATTTCTCTACATGTTATTTTAATTTTACAGACGATTTTTCTTGTGGTTTTTAATTTTATACTTTTCACATGATTTTATTTTATTTGCACAATTTGTTGTCGTCCACTCCACAATCTAGCGTTGATAGAATAAAATTGTAACAGTTTCCAGAAAATATTATGAAATATTTTAATATCCTCAAAAGTATCCACTAACCTTGCAAACTGCTCATATTCTCATTTCACCCTCCTGAGACCATTTAAATCGGGTTCCCCAGCACATCAACATTAATTGTAAAATAATACAACCATAAAATATGTTTTATGAAAACCTCTACGGAAATTCAATTTAAAGAAGGAAGAAAAAATCAAAGTGCCTAATGATTGCGCTGACAAATGTTTATTAGCATGTGATTACATTAATTTGTACAATGAAATGCAATAAAATATGGAAAAAAAAATAGTAATCAAAAAGAGTACAAAATCTGCTTTATGATTTCAACAGACAAACTTTTACCTCTATACAAAATAAAATAATAATATTGTATCACAGCTGAAAATCTCATCTACAAAATAACATAATTAGGTGCATCGGTTGAGACTAGTACCTACTGACTTTATATAGACCATTTCGGTAGTCGGACCTACATCGTGTGAAAATTACATTTTAGTAAGAAATCAAGACTTCACCCACACACATACATCTTGATTGCCATTATTAACAAGCAGAGTAATAGAATTAGAATTGAGTACCTTACGCTAAGAATGTCACTGATAAAAAGCTTTGCAATTGATGTATCCCATATTGACTCGTCTGTGAGTCTTGTACTATTAGACTTCCATCCTGCATTTGTGTTCAAGTTTTGAAACATTATGACACTTTTATCAATCAGTTCTTATACGTAAATCCAATGCCATCACATTGAATAATATTAGAATCCGTATCTTGGCTAATGGTGAATTTTGCCTGTGAATACAAATAAATAGTAAAGATAGATAATAAGAGTAGTTGGTAGAAATAAAGAATCAAACTTAAAAGTCAAGATACTCACTTCTGTCAGAAGTTCAGCAATGTGGATGGCCGTCTTTGTGTGTAGCGTGATCTCTCCACACCTGATTCTGGATTTGCCTTTTGCCACAGCCATTAGGATAATGATTTGATCCTGAGCCCATCGGTCCACACAGCTTCCTGACTGGATATCTTCCATGAAATCGGCAGCTGCTTTCCGAGCCACAGCTACGAAGTTTGTTCCTTTCTCACCGGGAACCACAGCACAGCTGCCGAATATACAGCCTGTGTTTGTTCTACCGACAATCCTGAACACAGAATACCAAATGTTCAACAATTAATATTTCACACAATCAGTTATGATAAAATAAATTTCTCAGTCTACTCATAAATTTCATGACAAAAATTTGACGCAAAATAGATTTTTTCCCCCAGAGATTTCAAAGAAAAAGAACTATGTCTAGAACATGTTTTTAGGTAGGTCGTTTACTTCAAAGTTGCCTTAAAAATAATCTTGATAAGCATATTTTGTCCAAGTACAACAACTCACATAATACACAACTGCGATCCGATGGCTTTCCCTGGACTCTCCTGACGCCAATCAGTTTCCAATCTACTTTCACGGTTCCACAGCCTTGCTGAAGTTTTCCTTGATTCAGCTATCAACTTTGTGGCTGAATTTGCCATTTGCTTAGCCATGTCAATCAGCAGTTTTCCAGCGGCAAATGCACAAACTTGTATGAAGTCAATTTCTCCTGGTTCCATCATTTCAACTGCTTTTAACTGTGATACAGGATGGACTGTCGCATGCACCTCACCACCCCCACGAGGGAAGTAGCCACTGAGAATAAACCACAAATTATGAGATATTACAAGGTTGTACGCTGGCTGAACAGTACTTGAACCAAATGGATTGGCTTCAGGTTCCTTGACAATTAATTCTTGCCATTATCAATGAAATCACCTACAAGAGTTAGATAACGTGTCCGTATAGATAGACTTCAGGTGATGCCATCATATCTTTATCAGCCAATCCGCTTCTTTCAAATCCGGTTTTACTTTGTTATGAAAATCACGTTAGTCCAGTTCGTTTTTCCTATGTTTGATTGAACTCTCAACAGAATGCGTCGATCGCTAGTTTTTCTGTTAGGCCGAGACAGAGCATATTGCAAGGTGAGCGTGCAATAAAGTCTTTCGACGGTGGCTCCGTCTGGTGAGAGTTCAAACATAGGAAAAACGAACTGTAAGTCACTGGAAAGGTGCATTTATTGATCACTCAATTAGTGTTATACAAGAAAAAGCAGTGATTTCAGTAACCTTGCTCAAAAGCAGATATAGTAATTGAATAACACTTTTAACATTTTAATTGGCGTAGGCAAAAATAGGTAGATAATAGACCAGCCTAGGTCTTACCCTAGCTATTTCCAGAATTAAAAAATCATCAACAATCCAAACTAATATGTAATATTATATTGTTGTTATAGTTTTTGTTAGATTTTCACAATTAAACGGAAGCATCACAAAAATGGGTAACTTCTACAAGTGAGAAAATTGACATTGTAAATTAAAAGATTCTAGGTAGTTATTATTTATGTAGAATTGCATACCGTTTCACTATATCCACATCAAACATGCCCCCAAACTTTTCAAGTAATGGCTTGAACACATCTGAAGTGTAATCAACATGTGGCGCCATCTCTGCATTGGTTCCGCCTCTCAGTTGGAAATGTGTGGGTCCGGAGGGGTTGAATAAGGCGCATGGCAATCCAACTTGCAGCAGCAGGCTCACACTCCTAGCGATGAGGGACAGAAAAAGCATGTCAAGATATCAGGGCTGCCAATTATTGTAACCTAATGTTTTGCGTAGGTATTTAGTACGTAGGTATAATACCTACATCTGATTTAATGTACAATGCAATAAAGAACAAAGTCTTTAATAGCCTAACTATTATTTTGTAGTTTTCATAACAAATTTCAACAAATTTTGAGTAATTGTAGCACATATCCTACATTGTGCCCTACCTACCTACCTAAATCTTAATATTCCAATTTCCAAAGCAATGCACAAAATGCTTAATAATTGTTGCAATATATGTAGCCTCTGTAGGACTTTTTCATCAGGTTCAAAAAAATAGAATAGTTGGATCAAAATGTTCGCTTTAGTTGACTTACCCAGCAGTTTGAGTGTCGGCATTTAATTGAGTACAGCTCAACGTGCCGGGATAAAATGTGATGTCAGTTGATCCAATATGAGCACCAATTAATTTTCCACCACATATTTGTTGACCTATTTCTAAACCTAGTGTAAATTGTGTAAATTAGTACATTTGTAGTCACATAATGTGTACACCAAAGTAACCGTATAAGGAAGGTGATGGGAGTGCGAATATCAACTGAAAATTTAAAAGTTTGGGGAATCGATGTACTAGGTCCTACACACTTCCTAAGTAGAGCTGCACACAAAACACAGCAAAAAAAATACCAACATTAAAACAAAATGTATAACGTAACTCTTAGGTATAATCTTATTAATTCCCCCAGTTGAAACAAAAATACTACCAATTTCATTTGATGATTTTCATTGCAACTTTAATATACCTAGTTTGCTTGTCTTTAGAACACGAGTTTAACAAATAAGAACTGAGAGAAAGTTGAAACATAACTGACTAAGGGATGAAACTTTTAGAAATGTTCATCCCATTCAAACCTTTCAGATGTTGAGGACGTAGTCCCGGTTTTGGACGACCAGCACGAATACTATGAACTCGTATTGGCAATTTTTGAAGAACACTAAGTGCTACAGCAATCCGGAGAACCTGACCACCCTGGAAGAGATATTATGGGTCGTAAAACACAATAAGGTATAGTTTTTAAGTTGGACAGTGCAGATTGTACATTTGACAGTTAACTATAACTAACTATAACCCTACTTTTTCAGGAAATTTATAGAGCGATATCTAGGGATAAATCAAACAGAAAACAAGCATAGCATAGTAAATTGAAAATACGTTAAGCACTTACACCTTCCAACACTCCTCCGTCTATGTCTATAAGTGCTGTTGGAGTATTAGTATTAACCATTCAGACAAAATGCTTTACGGAACGAATAAAATATTTTGACAGCAACACACTGTTCATTCAATCATAGATTCAATGTTCATTCGTTCATTCAAACTTCGCGGGCACCACACGGTCTCCTGGATATCACGTGCTGAAACGGAAGTACTACTAAAACCGGAACAAGACAGTTATTAAATGTCACGTTTGACGTTTCATAATCAAGATCACGACTGATCCACGACTTTGTCATCAATGGCGGCCCCCAGTAGTAATGTTAGTGCTGATGTTGCTATGAGTGGAGATTCTCTAGAAAGCCTTGAGCCAACTCTTCAAAATGTTATTGATCAGACCTCATTACGGTGGATTTTTGTAGGAGGTAAAGGTGGAGTTGGAAAAACAACTTGCAGGTAGGTAAATTATACAGTTATCGGTGACACTTTGGCACTTTGCCTAGATTATGGCTGCATTTAACTCCAAATTATAAATATTAATTACAACCTATTACCCTATTACTATAAGTTGAAAATATGCTACACAGTAATCATATACATTTGAGCACTCAGCTCCTCTCTTCCCATCTTTATTTTATGTCTGAGGACTGCTGAATGTTATTTCTTAATAAGGTGTCTTGACATGATCGAAGTCAGTCGCCTGCAGGTTATGCAGTTCCACGGATCATTTGGCATTTCCATGAATGCAATGTTTCTGATGTTTAGTATCTTCTGAAGATATTTACTAGCCATCTATACAATCGAAGTGGATTTTTCTTCAAAAACTGTTTTTTTACTTGAACATATTGAACATGCGTTTATTCATTACTAGATCTTGATGGTTTAGGATAAAAAAATATTATGTGCAACAATGCACGAAGTCAGAGGAAGCATGTTGAGGTTGATGCAACATCATTGACGCCCGATGCATGGCTTGCCTGTTTTCTATGTTAGCTCGGATTTTACAAGACATGTTTTCAGTAGATGTACAACACGTCAGAATAAGGAATCATCGAAAGACACCGATAGAGAAGGTTTAACCATATGGTAATTCGTTACCTGGTTATAAAGATTTATGCTAATAAAGTGTTTTTCTCCAGTTGCAGTTTAGCTGTGCAACTATCAAAAGTACGGGAAAGCGTACTTATAATATCAACGGATCCAGCTCATAACATCTCCGATGCCTTTGATCAAAAGTTTTCAAAAGTACCAACAAAGGTCAATGGTTTTGACAATCTTTTTGCAATGGAAATTGATCCTAATGTTGGCTTTAATGAATTACCAGAGGAATATTTTGAGGGTGAGAATGAAGCCATGAAATTGAGCAAAGGAGTCATGCAGGAAATAGTGGGTGCATTTCCTGGCATTGATGAAGCCATGAGCTATGCCGAAGTCATGAAGTAAGTATACCTACTATAAAACGTTCAGAAAAAAATAATAGTAACAGGCAGTACTACATTGAACACCTGGGGTGCGATGCGATCACGTAAAATGTTGTCTCGTGACAAGCTTCTCATCTCACCCGAGAAGGCTGTGCAGGAGTTACGTTGACTGAGTGGCACTCGAAAACAAAGTTGTCATGTTATATGATTGCATCCCTGGATTTTTTTATGGAGCTGTAGTGAACTTGGTGAATGCCAATTAAAGATATTTACGTCATGGGGGGATTTACATCTAAATAAGTAAATAAATAAATAAATAAAAATGGCTTTATTAAGTTTACGGCGAGATTAAGCACAAATGCTTCTCTTCCACGTAACCGTTTATTCTATTAATCTATTTATTCATTCCTTGAGAGCCTACTCCTGTAACGTTCAAATTATGCCAGATTAGCTAAATATTGGTCTAAATTGGCAGCACAGTTAATCAGGTAGTACCTAGGTACTTCAAATTGGTTGAGACAAAATAATAATCTATCCGCTGGTTCCATTCATACAATGGGTCAGGGTGGGGGTGTTCCCACCAACACTATGGCCACGACTACTGGAGACCGGCTGGCCTTGCCTGGTGTCTCCTCCTCGTCTTCTTCTTCCTCCCTTCCAATTGTTCCACAAATTGCCTCCACCTTGTTCTGCCCTCCCTCTGTCTCTCAGCCTCTAACTCACTCCACTTTCCTCTCTCCAATAAATAAATGAAACATTATAATTTATTCCAAAGTTAGGCCGGGTAGGAGTAGGACCAACTCTGGATTAAGTTAACTATCGATGGTTAACCAATGAATCCAGTTGGCGGGAATTCCACAGCCAATAGGATTCACTAAATTCCACTAACCACCGATAATTAACTTAGGTAATCCAAAGTTGGTCCTACCCGGCCTTAGTTAATCCAGACAATTTAACTTTGGTAATACCTGGATTCAAATAATTCTATAAATAGGTAATCACTACAGAACTATTATATTTTTAAAACAGACAAAACAGTCTGCCAAAGTTTTGTAGCTAATACAAACACGATAGACTACCGAGGTAGGTAGGTACTAGGTAGTCAATCTTTCTCTCCCGGAAAGTTTGAGCAGGTGGTGCGATTGATATAATGACAACTAATGTTGAGAGTTTCATTTTGTATTTCAATTATAGAGACATACATTTAGTGATTTTTTGCTGTATTGAGAAATAACTAAATTGTATTATATTTGACCTATTCATGTTGTTTATCTTTGTAGGCTGGTCAAAGGAATGAACTTCTCAGTGGTTGTTTTCGACACTGCTCCTACAGGTCATACACTTCGCCTCCTGTCATTCCCACAGGTCGTGGAGAAAGGTCTGGGAAAGTTGCTTCGCCTCAAGATGAAGATCAGTCCATTTATCTCGCAGATGGGCTCAATCATGGGACTTACGGACTTCAATCCAGATTCTTTCTCAAATAAAATGGAGGAAATGTTGGCTATAATTCGTCAAGTCAACGAACAGTTTCGTGATCCAGTACGTTGATCTTCACCCCTACTTGGAGTTGTAAATAAATAGCATTGTGCTCTTCAAAGCCACATATTTGTACTAGATGCAATAATCATAGATGTCTATGCAATAATAACCTGTTAGTAAGCAATATTATTGGTTGCATCATACATGCCCCACCACTTCACACAGTAAAAAAATGCACCACGAGGGGGCAAATTAATTAGGGGAATGGGATGCTCCCCTTTTGGTTTCAAGATGAAACCTTTGTTTACAAAGAGGGTTTGGGGGGGATCAGTGGCGGCTATTTGGCTTTACAACAGGTGTTCAATTACATAGAAGGACGTAGAAGAAAGTACTCTAAGAGGAGAGCCCCCAGCAGATGCGGGGCCGGGGCGCATAACCCCGGATTTTTTTGAATCTTTAGTTTGAAATTGATGCATTTTTACGTCTTTTGGAGAGCAAAATGATTAGACAAAATATTTAACTTCCTACTTCCTGGATTAGGCAGCACTTTTAAATAATTTTCTTGGATGATCAGGTGTGCAATTGTCACACCTTGCACACTGTAATAGCCGCCACTGGGGGGGATAAAATATTCATCACCCAGTTAATTATTCACTTATATTGTAGATTAATTAAATTAAGTGATCTCTTACTGTTCAGAGATGGCGTTTTCCTAGAGGGGATCAACAAGTAGGTACCAATTTTAAAGAATTGGCTTCTGGTGTACCATGGGCATGCCATGGGGCTGCACCTCCCAGACCCCCTGGGTTAACTATTTTATTATCCCCTCTCTCTGCACAAAATGGAGATGAAGTGACATCAATGGACATGTGTTCAGAATCTATGCTCTTCTTTCATAGTATTGACGAGGACAAGGGTCCGTATGGGGTGAAACTGAAAATAATAATCTTTGCCTCTTTCAGGATCAGACAACGTTTGTTTGTGTCTGTATTGCCGAGTTCCTGTCGCTGTACGAAACAGAGAGACTTGTGCAGGAACTTACAAAGTGCGGAATTGACACACACAACATCATCGTGAACCAACTTCTGCTGCCCGCAGAGGGAGAGCTGCCGTGCAAACTCTGTGCTGCCAGACATACCGTGCAACAGAAGTACCTGGACCAGGTAAGCAGTCGCCATAGGTTAATTAAACCAATGAAGAGGTGTAATTGTAATACTTGTTATCTGAAGTGGAGTGATTTGTTTTGGAGGTACCCTTGGCACAACTAATGATTGCTCAATAAACTGATTGACTGAAAAATGTTCTAGTTTGCTCCATCAGTAGGTGACCTCTCATTTCAATGACAATAACATGTACCTATGTTAAGACGGCTGAGTAGTGAGTTTGACCTTGAAGAGTTTTTTAATCAAATGTTTTTCAATAGCTTTCACCAATATAATTGTTGATAAAATAAGGGTTTGTACATTTTCATTAAACTGTTCTGAATACTCATACAAAGCCTTATTTTATCAACAATTATATTGGTGAAAGATATTGAAAAAAATTCGATAAAAAAACTTCAAGGCCACGCTCACTACTCAGCCGTTGGAACATGATCAACAGTCATTCAAATTTGTTCACCGATAATTTTTTATTTGGCCAAGACGTAGCTGCAAATGTCATAATACGTCATACGTGACACCGATATCGCGATCCAAAACTACTTTTTAATGAAATCTGTAATTAATTTCACTGCATCCGGTGATTAGATCATCATTGAGTAATTAAGGTACCATTAATAATTTTGAATAGATGGCAATCAAGTACTGTATTCAAGTACCAAGTTTATCAAGTTTTTAGTATTGTATAGAAAGTAATTGTAAATATCAATATTTTTATTTTAAAACCAATTAACTTCATTCATAAATATTTCATTAGTTATTAATTTTAATGTATTTTATATTGATAAGTAAGCTGGATCTCAATGGTCAACCATGTATTGTGGACAGCAGTCAATAAAATTTGAATTTCTCTATCCTGAGGGTCTCTTAATAGAAAATTTGAAATTCAACAGTTGTCCTTGGCTACATTGTTTAGATTGCTACAAAAATTGCTTTCTATTGTTTAGATCACGGACCTCTATGAAGACTTTCATGTTACGAAACTGCCGCTATTGGATAAAGAAGTTCGAGGTGCGGAAAAAGTTCGTGACTTTTCTGCCAATCTATTAAAACCTTATGTACCAGTTCCAACATAAGCATAGTACAATATAGGGAATTGCGTTGTTGCAGCTCACTTTCACAGCAATATATTTCAGGAATACAGTTGTTTCAGATTGAATTTATTTAGTTAAAAGAATATAATGTACAATATACAAATCTTTTCTAAACTTTTGATGTGTTGTGTGTGCAGATTACATAGGCCTATTACTTATTTATTAGAATTAAATCTAATTTTAAATTATTGGCTTAATGGATTTGCTACTTCCTGCTATCTTACATTTACTATAGGTACCTACCTACATTGTCTAATAATTCACATTTAACGAATTGCATGTAACAATTTACACACAGTTGTTGAGGTAGATTTATTCAAACCAAAATATAAAAAATAATTGAAGCAAGTGTACCTATTTTTTTATGTGGACGTGAAAGTTATAAAATTATAAAACCACAAGAATTATTTTGATTGATTTGATCTGAAATGGATATCAACAAGGAAATAGAAACACGCCAGATTAGCAATTTTCATAATATTTTATAGTAATTTTGGTAATATTATTAATTTTAATTAATACATTTCCCTTCTTCATTTACACTGGCATTACTAATATCTATTATGGTTCTTGATTATCTCTATATCCTAATCCTATGATCTCTCATTCATATTGTTAAAGTACACACAAAAATCATAAAAATGTCTACGATTTCTTGTAGAAAACGCAAGAAAATATTTGTAAAAAATTGCTTTCTTCAATTCAGTTCATCTAGTCTAAGACATTACATAGGAGTACAACATTGTAGGTATTTAATTTTATTATCTACAATCCTTTCTAAACATAGTACATACATTATTCTTATCTCTCGACTCCTTGTAACTTTGACATTGCACAATGAGATGTGTACACTTGGCCGGAACCAGCACCTAGACAATCAGCAGATTTTCTTTTTTACAACTAAACAAGTTAATTGGGGGGAAATATTGATTTAATTAAAAGATACAAAAGTAATGTTAACGGGAAGAATATTGGTAATAAAAAAACTTTACTGACGTGTTTTCTGGGAAACTAGTCTACAGAAGAAAAGTAAGTTCATTCAAGAAATAAAATATATTTACGTTGACGTCTGTAATTATAAAATTGAAAGTAGGTACCTACCGATAAGTACAATTTGATAGAATTCTTATCGCAAATCATGTTCACATTCTTACTATTAATTACATTACAACATACGAATCAAGAGCACTAGCACAGTCTATAAACGTAGTTTTAAAACCTTTTTAAAATGTAGAGATTGCCAGTAAAGTTGAGACATTCAGAGAAATGATAGCGCATTCAAAGAAAAAGTAATAATATTTTAAAATATATATATTATTATTTTTAGGCCTCTAAAAGTATCCATGACGAGTAGTACATGTGAAAACAGTCGCCAAATAATGTAAAATCACGTCGCACTTGTTCAGTTGTAAACATCATATCCCGTCGCAACTTGTGCATTTGCTTCAGGCTCGCCTTTCTCTTCTTTGGTCATATTGTAACCTATGTCATGATATCGGATTGGATATGTCAGTTGGTTTCCCTTGTCCCAGCTATAGAGCTCCTGAAACATCGCACCAATCAATTAACATTATTTATTATTATTAATAAATCAATAGTATAATGAAATTGAACAAGGTCACATTTCAATGTTGTTTTGAAACACAATTTTCCATACAATTATAATTTTAACCGTTATGAAATTATCGGTTGCAATTTTTTTATTGTGAGAACATAGAGATCACCGCAATGAGCGTGTTGTGGGAAACTGTTTTATGCATAAAATGCAAATTTCAGAGAGCTTTTGTCCAAATTGAAGCTTTATTTGCAGAATGCAGAGAACTCATCATGCATGATTGGCTGAAAACATGGTGGAAGATAATTGGAAAACCATCTCATTATACTTTGTGGCTTTTTACAAAACATCATTTTCCAAATGAAGAATAGATGGAACGGTTAGATGGAGAGAAATATTTTTCCTTTCGTTACCTATTCTTACGTGATTTTATGTGGACACATCGTGGATATAGCATGAGGTAGTCTGCTACATGGCTCTCCTAAACAACGCCAACGCGTCTATGCCCTCTCAAATTGATCTACGGGGAGTGAATTTCAAGTGTACGTATTCATAATTGACGTTTCCATTACGCAACTTTTGGTCAGTCCAGTTACAAACTCATGAATACAAACTGGTGAGGATTATCGGTTTCACGCGGTAGTCATTAGTTTGTGGAATCTGTTAGGAATCACTCGAAGAAGATCGCGGTGGTGGGAAAATGACAGTGACGAATGGTGGCGCTCGGTTAGAGGGGCGTTTTGCGAGTGGCTGGAACTTTGCGGTGAACGGAGGGAGAATATTTATTTGTACTGCAAGATTGGTGAGAGCAAGACAAATAGGTGTTTGAGTGAAGTACTTTTCCCAGTCAGTGAACGTTTATTGCTCACGTGTGCTATTGACGTAAAGTCGATCATGTCGTTTTAGAAACGAGAGGCCATTTCCTAACTGCGTTATGCAATATAATCACGGTTGAATTCTTTTACCTCCCGCTGGCCAAAACTTTACATCAAACAGATGTCTTGGATAGGGAATTGATCAAGGCAAATGTCCAGCTCGGTTTTTGGTTGATTACACTCTAGTTCGTTTCTGCTGTAATCATTTGCAGATGGATGTTGATCGGGCATGTAAGCAGATGTAAATTAATGCATCGCACAATATTGATTGACTGGAATGTAAGCAAATATACGAACCTTGTTTCTGTGATTGTAACCGATCATCGTGGTCTTTAGGAATGGATTCGTGAAGGCCAAATTCACGTCCAGTAGTATATTCTTGTAGAGATCCAGTGCGAACCTGGAACATGAAAGAATACATTGGCATTGCATTACTATTCAATAATGGAATTGTGGCTTGCGATCAGGTATACTCCCACGGTTTTATGTTCCTTAGAGAACATAAAAATCGTTTCAGTCGCATATATTCAAGAGGGAAAAGAGAAGTATGGGGACAGTTATAAATAAAACAGAAGCAATCGAATTCTTAGCCCGGAGCTCCCCAGAAAGCAGGTGAAAATCCAGGGAGTGGGATTAGAGGGAATTGGGAGTAAACTTGTAAAGCTTTGTATCTGAACATGGCACCTCCATCTAATACATCGAACGACAACTTTGGAACTTTTAAGTGACTTTCAAAAACTCATTTTGTCAAAATTAACGAAGCACTTTATTATCGACATAAGAATGGTAAAAATAAAGAAAGCCTTTTATCTTTAGTTACGTATCTTCATTATAATGTTTACTGTATTATAATTAATCAGCTCGGTATTATGCCTCTAGATTAAGCAAAGTACCTTAACGCCCAAGAGTAAATTGAAATTCAAATTCAGTTATTTACATTTTCGCCTCATCGTATCGACCAAAATAGTATAAGCTAAAACCAGTAATTAAGTTTAAACGGTCGTTCAAGGAATCTCATTTGCTGCTGCCATAGCAATGCAGTCCTAATCAACTAATTTAAAATTTAGCAGAGTATTGAAAAACTGTCCCTGAGTGTACGCCGGACGGAGAGAAGGAGAGGTCAGTTCGATTCTCACGACCCGGCACCTCCACCTCACATGAAGAAGGATCATTGACGCTATCTTACCTGATCTTCGTGTTTCTGTCCGTGCAACTGTCAACAGCGTACAGAACGCCGCAAACGATGAACATTTCACCAACTTTGTGATGATTCACGCTGATATTCCACATGTATTGGGTTTTCATCGAAGAAGAATCAACCTAAAACATCGACAGAAAGTCAACTGATGAGAGAAATTAACCAATGATTCATGATAAAGACGTTGACAGTGCAACGATACTTTAGATACTAAGTACTGCGAATTTATTATAGCGATTATTTCTCCAACATTGTGAAAATGTTCATTTGTTACCACAAACAGTCGTAAAGCTTATTTCAATAAAGGAACCGTCGAAAAGAACCTTTCCTCTTTAAAAGTGGCAATTCCCCTATGCCCATTATAATGTACCTTTCCATTACTTCCATTCTAAGAACATAAATTGTTGGTTTTACTAACACCATAATACATTTTTATTATTTCTTTCATTTCGACTTTTTGTACCTCCGAACTCCGCAACACTTAACATTTTCATTTAACCCCAATATAACGTTGCAGTTCATAATTTCATTCCTAATATATTACCTACCATTTTATTTTTCGAAATATGAAGGTGGAAACCAAAGAATTGCGTGGAGAATGTAAAGAAACGCAATCCCATGTGAGTCGTTCTAACTTCTACCGTTTTCAATTTTTCACACAATTGAACGATATTTGATATTCAATCAACTTTCGAGTCAGAAAACAATACTCCTGGGCCAGATTGATTCCAACCCTAGTCGTATGCGAATTGATTTCACTTCTTCATAAAATCAATTCCATTCTTACCTTCATAACAATCGTGTTGTTCAAATTCGGCAATCCGTAGACGACCCACAAGCCATTGTCATCGACAGAGAAATCCATGTAATTGTACTTGGTGGTGTAAAGAAAGTTGGTGCCGTTTGTTGCAACTTGCGGCACGTCGAGTTGGTATTCGTTCTTCGTGTCTAAATCGAACCTCAGAATTCTCGGTTGGTCTCTCTCGTTGTAATAAAACGAGCCGTTGTAGACGACGTGAGCATTGCCCTGGGTGAAGGGATAAGATGTTAGTTGAGAGTGTCTAGAACTGGGACAAACTTTCAGCGTCTCGTGGGAGATTTATCGTGTTGTGGCGGGAGGAGGGTGGACCATCACGCCGACGAGCTTTTGTTCCAAACTTCCATGTGAGAGGATTTATTTTGTATCAGTTTACATAACACCTTACATAATTATCGTCTTATGTCTTCAAAATCCACTTCCGTAGAACAGAAACTTCATTTACTTTGATGAAGAAGTTTATGGTTAAGTTTAGTTTCTCTAAAGGAGGTTAAGGTTGGTAAAAAGTTAAAGCTTTTGAACTGAAGACGTCTATTGAATTTACTCCCGTAGGGACCGCTCTTGTTCAATCTACGTGCAAGTTCAATCAAACAAATTGCTTCGATTCACAAACACAACTTACTTTGAAAGCCAACGTAAGTCTATATCTATTTGAATAGATCCCCTTCCTGTAGACAGACTTGTTGGCGTACTCGTACAGGTGGTACGGCTCGTCTTCCTTGGTCATCCAATACTTCTCCGCCGTCGCCTCGCTACGGGGCAAGGCGTCGCGCATCCAACTGCCGTAGTTGGCGTCGGTGAAGTTGTGATAGACGGGTTTGCCGACGGCGTACAGCTGGCAATCTGTTCAAACAACGAACATTTCAATTACAACTCGACCGATAAGAATCAGAGGCTGATCGAACTTCGTAACTTTTGTCATATTTCTCATTACGTTTGGAAGATTAGTGGCTATTTGATAAAATCTGAGACACATATTATGACATTGTGAGATACTCGCTTGAACAGATATATATTAGTTAAGTAACCACTTTGTACTTTTTAATTGGACAAAATGGAGTTAAAATGAAAAATAATTATCCTGACTAGTTAACTAATCAATATTTTACTTTTAAAAATAGAAAATACCTAAGTGTACCTTTAGAGGTTACCTATTAAAAATATATTTCAAAACCTATGCTGTAAAATTGCATTATATACCATTATTAGATTTCTTGACTTCTTATTGAATGCTACGTCATAGTATAGTATACTATAGAGTATAACTTAATCTTGGTTTCTCCAAAAACCAGTGGTTCGTAAAAGGAAGGTCAACAGAAGAACCAAGTGTTTAAAGGAGATGGTGAATTTCAACCCTCCTCTATTGAACAATCTTATTGATTGGCGCTTCAACTCTACGCTGTAAGTTTTGGAATAAAGAATGGCTGAGATCTACTCTGTGATCACATCTGTTGACAATCCTTATCAATTTTATCACATTTTATTATTTTGTTAATTATGTTCCTTCTCTTCTCAGGTGTCTTCTTCTTTTTAATTTTTTATAGATTCGTGTAGGTAGCACATAATAAATTTATTTTATTTTTCATTTATGTATTTAAAAGTATGTATGCTTTACTTACCAAGAGTTCTGTTCGGGAGTCCAGTGAAAGTTCCATTCTCAAAAGCTCGTATCTCCATGCCCTTGACCAGGTTGAACAGCGATATCCCACCGTCCTGACATTTAAACTCTTTGGCGTCAGGACAATCAGGACACTTGGGCGGCGGACAGAGGTCTTCAATGTCAACGAGATCAGGAGGTAGTGGACCATATGTTAAGCCCACGCCCGTGTTTGTCACAGTTGGAGGCCTCGCGAAACTGGGATCGATTCCTGAAGAGAAGACAGAAGCAATTAATTGAAAAGTTCTAAGTCGAAAAATGTGATCAATTATTAACGATGTTTGAAGGTTTGAAACGATATTATAAGAAGTCTTTGTTGACTTTGCTCTTTGTCCTTTTCTGTGAGTTTCTCCAATAATCTGGGCCATTCTTTAGAAGACATCGAAATATCTTTGCTTGCTTTGTAATTCAACAGGATTTGAATTGTTAAAACCACAGCCTACTCGAACGACAGTTAAAATGATGTGGAAATGTAGTAGAGAAATTTATTCTTATTGTTGCCATTCACATGGTTACGTTTTTTTTTGTAAACACCCGTCATTGCGTTTTGATTGATATGAAGGGCCGTTGATCAATCATTGATTGATACAAAAAAATTATCTCACCACTATTCTGTTCTTGTGGCTATTATGTCTATTATTGCAATAACTAGACATAACGAAAATGTGTATAATTTATTGCAGAAGAAAACACCGGAGGTGTCAGTACCCATAATTTATCAATCAAAATTGCACGAAGATCCTTGTACTGATAGCATCCCCAGAAAGTTCAAACATGCAACATTTGGATATGAAATAATTCCACCAAACCCGGCGAAGTATCTTCGAAAAAACAAACCTGTGCCGGCGCCAAAGTACGTACCAAATCATGAGTTGCAGTCTGATTATATCGGGTAATTAGTACTACAAATAAATAGTACTCATATGAAGAAGTGATTGAAATACAAGTGATGAATCACCCACCATCGCCTGATTCAAGGAACCTATGTAGAAAGACTATGGTACCTGCAGGTATTACCAGGCTACAACTATTGTAAGGTATTTAATTAATGATTATTCAATGCTACAGAACTGGGCAGCAGAAATATTTTTTGAAATAAAATGATAAGGATGTGACGGCCATGTTGCATTCAATTATAAAAGAGTAGGTAGGTCCTATAAAAAACACTCCGTGTAAAAAAACAGCCAAGTCTCTTCAACTAAAAAAAAAATTATGAAATCTAAAAATTCTGCACTGAAACGTAGTGATATCAAAAAATGAGCCAAGTCAAAACTTTATTTGAAAATTAAAAAATACTTGGCGCATCGTGTATATAAATAGCTTAGAAGTATAGGCTAGATATAAATACATATACTTATAGTACCTATAGGTACCTACAATGCCCTAAAAAAACGATGCGCCAAGTATTTTTTAATTTTCAAATAAAGTTTTGACTTGGCTCATTTTTTGATATCACTACGTTTCAGTGCAGAATTTTTAGATTTCATATTTTTTTTTTTAGTTGAGACTTGGCTGTTTTTTTACACGGAGTGTTTTTTATGGGGATATCACTTATTTTTTTAGTTTACTTACACAACTTGTAAAACTTATTAGGGCAACAATGGCTAATTCCTTAAAAAAAATACGCCATTTCCGAATTAGTTACTAAAAAAATATTGTTTGGAGCTAAATTTAAACTTAAAGTGATATGCCATGAAGAATTGCGAAAGCATCGTTCCAATAGGTCCAGCCGTTTTCGAGATATGGCATCACTTCCGGTTTTCAAAATGGCGGCTGAAAGCTCTTACACATTGTAGGTATTAATATGTATATAAATACTAATATTTCATTATAAGCCTTCTGAATATATAGTTGGTTTTTATATAAAGGGAAGTGAATTTAAGCAGATTTCGCTAAACTATGACGTCATTTCCGGTTACAGTAATTAGAAAACTTTAATTTAACTATTGTTATTTCATAAAGAGGACCGTCTGAATCGATTGGCGCAAATTTCGTTCCGATCGGTTAAGCCGTTTTTGAGATATGACGTCACTTCCGGTTTCAAAATGGCGACTACCGGTTTGATTTATAAAAAGGCACCTCAGACGCCAAAAGTGCACATGTGGTAAAAATTTCAGATCGATCGGCTAAGCCGTTTAGGCTGTGGCGGTGATAGCGGTGTTTCCTGATATCATCATCAGATAGGTTTTAAAAGGGGTGTAATTTCACTGTTTTCACGGCCCTCTAGCACGCAAATGGCATAACCTATTGTTCCCAAATTTAGTATATGGAGTGGGGTGGGCCATAGCTCGAAATAAGATATTTCACAACAATGTGAGATTTTCCAATTTTATGATCCAGTAGGCCGAAAATGCCATGTTGTTGCTTACAGTAAAAGTGGTTGGTCTGCTCCTCAGTTATTAGGCATTTACGGTATGTTGAGTGCGTGTGAGTGTACGGTACGACTTGGCTGGGTGGAGCGACCGCTCCACTAGATTGATGTGGCAATTGTGATAGAATATTTTATCGAAATGCAATATAAATTAATATTTTAATTTATTCATCAACAATCATCAATACCTGAAGAAATTGGGTTGGTAAGGTGATAGTTTTTTATTTGTTTCTTTATTAGGTATGGTCAAATATAGAGAATATTTGGGCTAGTCTGGGGCAATACACTTAAAAATAAAACATACCTAATTTATTTCTTGGAATACAATATTTAATTTCCTGATTTGACATTTTTTTTTTTTGTAAATTTGAAAAAGGAATTATCGGTAATGAATTTCGATTTCTTATATTAGCGTGATGATAAATAATTTATGTATTACATCGCATGGGAATGCGATAAGATAATCAGGTAAACAAATTTTAATTTGAAAGTCTGGTAAGTCTGTAAGTCTATTTTCTCGTTGTCTCTGAGACTCTGAAGCTCTTTGAGCCTGTTTTCACGCAAGGGAATAGTTAAAAGACCGTACTTGATAATGTGCATGGATGCCCAGGCTTTGACTTGCAAACTCATGTCGAAAGTGCACTATGCTAATTAAAATTGATTCCAAGTAAAATTTTCCACTCTGTATACCATAGAGAGCTAATCATGTTCTCCCGTCACCCTTCAACCACTCACTCAATGTATTTACCATGTTTCACAGGAAAACCTGCGTCCCGCACAAGTGTCAAGTATGTGCAACGGGTAAACGCAAGCCTCCGATCCCCCCTCGCCCCACCCAAGCTGTACCCAAATGCGATCCTGCCAAGAACAAACACTCCTACATCCAAGAGAACATTGCTATTGCCGAGAAAATGGTGGCGAAGGAACCGAAGAGACTCGTCGCTTACACGCGATATGGACACACTTGCGCCGTCCGACCGAACTTCCTTCACGAGGCCGGCTACGCGAAGATGCCGGCTTATTTCGATCAGCCACAGTTTGTCAAGCTGAGACGAAGCCCCCCCGGATGCGGTCAACCTCGGCCTGGTATTGGATTTGGCACGCAAGTTGGCACCGTGCTTCCGCAAGGTGTCAAATACATATCTACAGGAGATCGTAAACAGATTCTTGCGGGCTTGAAACATAACTGGGTGGAATTGATGCGCGAGTATCAACTCTTGCCGGTTATTGCCGACACTAGGAACGCCCTGACGAACAAGAAGAGGCTGGAGGATGAGTTGAAACAACTGGAGAAAGATATTGACAAAATTGAACGGCATCCTCTTCTTTACGTCATGGAGTCTGCATAAAAAGAATAACTATGTGTTCGTTTCACTCATCAACACATCGAAAATTATGTAAAGTTTTATTTTATTACCTACTTTTAAAATAAACATATTTTGATTCTTTATTCTGCCACATTGTATTATTTTTCCATTTCATGATTGATTTTTAAAATAAACTTCTTGCGCATAATTTCGCTTAACGTCTTGGTTATTAGCGCTGTATTGTTTTCAGGATGACTTCTAAGTGTCACGTGCTCAACTGTGTGGCTTATTTGCAAGAGGGAGCTAGCTTGATTCGTGGGCAAGAAGTCAATATTTTTAAGGAACAAAACAACAATTTAAAGAATCGTCGTCCTTTTTCCTTAGATTATTCCGTGACATTTTGGTAAAACAATACATTTTTGTATTTTTTATCGACATAGAAGTACGATCATCAGTGCCTTTATAGCAGCACTCCTTAGAATTCGAATCCAAGAAGTTTTGTGAAATTCACTAATAGAATGTATGATTTTCTCGTCTATACTTCGTAATAGAAGAACAGTCAGCTCGTAAAAGTTGATCCAGAAAGACGAGCACGAAACATTTCACACAGAGAGTTGACGTTTTCTCCGTTTTCCATTCCACATACGTTGCCATGTATATTTAACGGCACGCTTCTTGTTTTATTTTTAGCTTAGACAGTTAGCTTTTGTTTTCACGTGTCTGCGTTGCATTTCTTTTTCCCGCGGCCAATCCGTCATTGTCGCCGAATACTCGTCCAGCCACGCTGGAATCGTCCCTCAGGAGCATGTGACGTAGAAGACGGGTTCTCACACATGGGACTCGCGACAGCGCTTCACAAGGAATGTATCACCATTGAAAGATGGACGTTATCGAAATCCCAGGACTCGGTTGATAAATGCCATCTCGCAAACAGGAAGAACCTGACGTCATTTCACAAATCCTATCTCACCAAACCGAACTCTGACTCCGCAAATCAAATACATTTTCTTAT
Organism: Leuctra nigra; assembly: GCA_934045905.1. Classification (NCBI taxonomy): domain Eukaryota; kingdom Metazoa; phylum Arthropoda; class Insecta; order Plecoptera; family Leuctridae; genus Leuctra; species Leuctra nigra. The sequence goes on from OW203762.1 coordinate 40,975,239, forward strand.
ACGTGTCAAAAGAAATCACGTATATTTTCAAGGAGGAGAGTGTATTTATATCAAGACTTATATAGACTATAAATGTGTGTCATCAAAGCTAAAGGAAATTTTCAATCCACATAGGAAATTAGACTTTGACTGGATCTCTCGCGCATGAAATGCGTTTCCTTGAAATCTGTCAGAAAAATAAAACACGTCTCTTTAAAATGCCCAAAAGAAGAGACGAGAAGTTCTCATTTCTCAATTTCACAAACTGCCAGTGATTTTATGCATCTAAAGTTTGTGTTCACCCAAACAATCTAGTACGTGCTCAGATAACTATTTCACAAATTGTATTGTTCGTTTTAATGGGGCTAGAAGTAATGCGAAATTATTCATGCTCATGCAGTGAATAGCGCTTGTTTTAGTTGCTTTTACTTGCTCCGTGTAAGCTAAGTAAGCACTGTATGACCGTGTGACTTGGCAAGGTATGAAGTTACAATGACGTGTGAACATTGGAACCCTAGGTACTCACAGAAGCAAACAAAATACCGGTTCACTGTAAGCCAACTTCTCTGCGTATAAAGTCAACATAACTTACCTTGCAGAGTAAAGATCCCCTTCGTGATTCCGAGCTCGTTCTTGCATATGCAATGATATTGTCCAGCGTCCTCAGCACTGAAGCGAGTCAGATTCAGCGTCATCTTGCCCTGATATCGGCCGAGTTCTTGATATCGCATGCGATATTTGTCGCCGGGTTCCAGAAGTCTTCCGTCGGATCTCTCCCAGTATCTGACCGCTTCGGGATACGCCTGCACGTCGCATTCCAGGACTGCCGTTGAGCCGTTGACGGCGCCCACGATCTGGTTCTGGATGTGAATCATCGGCGGGACTGAGGCAATCAAGAAGTGATTGTTAGAGTTTCGTATATCGACTGTCATTAGTAGCTGCCAGTTTGTGTTGTGTTGTGTGTTCTTGCGGCGTGCGAGATTAAATTTGAACAAAGTGGTTTTGAGGGGCCGAACATCGATATGCAAGGGGTAGGCTTGATGACAAGGAATATTAGCATTTTTATTTTCGTTTTTTTGTTCGTCAACTTTTAATATTTGTTTTCGTACGTGATCTAAAGTTGTAAATGGAGGTGCCAGGTTTTCTGATCAACCTAAAAATAATGGCTGGAATAAAGAGTAGGGGGGATTTTTTTATTGAGTTTATTACCTATTTTCCTGCCACTATGTCAGATTCGAGGACTGTTAGAAAAAAATCGTGAAATCGTACTACATTGTTTTATACGGAGCTTGCCGTAGCCATTTAAATACTGTGACCATTTACCACTATGTACCATTTAAATAGCCAAATTGCTCGTGATGTGTCATGAATGAATATAGTCCAAGAATACTGTAATAGTTTCTCGAATATCAAATTATTCATCAGCTCCTGTTTCAGTACGTAAGTAGAGTGTACGTAAACTCCCGCCACCACAGGCGACGATGAAAACCATTAGAATATGTTTTACCCCGACACCACGTGTTATGTATTGTAAGTAGAATGTATGTAACTCGGACACCGCTGGCGACGATGAATACTAAGTAGAATGTATGTAACCCCGACACCACGTGTTATGTATTGTAAGTAGAATGTATGTAACTCGGACACAGCTGCCGACGATGAATACTAAATAGAATGTATGTTACCCCGACACAACACGCTACAGGTGTTGTAAGTAGAATGTATGTAACTCGGACACCGCTGGCGACGATGAATACTAAGTAGAATGTATGTTACCCCGACACAACACGCTACAGGTGTAGTAAGTAGAATGTATGTAACTCGGACACCGCTGGCGACGATGAATACTAAGTAGAATGTATGTAACCCCGAAACAACACACTACAGGTGTAGTAAGTAGAATGTATGTTACTCAGACACCGCTGGCGACGATGAATACTAAGTAGAATGTATGTAACCCCGAAACAACACACTACAGGTGTAGTAAGTAGAATGTATGTTACTCAGACACCGCTGGCGACGATGAATACTAAGTAGAATGTATGTAACCCCGAAACAACACACTACAGGTGTAGTAAGTAGAATGTATGTTACTCAGACACCGCTGGCGACGATGAATACTAAGTAGAATGTATGTAACCCCGACACAACACGCTACAGGTGTAGTAAGTAGAATGTATGTAACCCCGACACCTAAGTGTAATACTGTATTGTAAGTAGAATGTATGTAAACCCGACGCCACTGGCGGCGAGTAATCCCAAGTAGAATGTATGTTACTCCGACACGCTACAGGTGGAAAGTAAGTAGAATGTATGTAGCCCCGACACAACACATTTTAATGCAAAATAAGTACAATGTATGTAAAGCCACTACATCGCATTTCAAAGAGCGACAATATTACAATTTGCGAACATGTTTATAACATGCCATGTTGTACGTTCCACTCTATTTCCCATTTTCCCATACGAGTTCAGCTGCATTGAACAAAGTTTTTCTCTCTGGATTTGACGGTCCCTGCGGGAGCTGCCGTGAACCACGACAAATAAGTGCGTTCTCTAAGAAATTGTTTTTTTTCTAATCACCGTAACGGGCAGTACACAAGGGGCGAGATGTATAAATCGTCAATGAATGCTATACGCAGTCAGAACACAAAGGAGTTGATGAAATGGAGGAGGATATAAGATCCTCTTCTCGACTCTACTTCTGAATCCCAGCTTTGAGGAGATTAGTCTGAGAGAAAACACCTGTTTTGTGTCGTGAGGGATCAACGGATGATTCTTGATTCAAGCGAATTATAATCCATGTATTATGTTTATAAGGAAATGTGAATTAGCTGAAGTTTATTGCAGTCATGCTGCAAAATAAATTAGGTGCTCAGACATGCAATAAAAATGCATTCATGTGTATGGTTTAAAAATATGAAATAATTAACCAAACGAGAAAATCTGAGATTAGAATCTGTAAAAAAGTTGAACCGAACACTGATTTTCAACAATCCGTAAACCTTCAAAGTTTTAATTAATGAACTTGAACACAAAATAAACCCAGATCCATTTTTTGTGAGCGATGTTTTTGTGTATAAATCCTAGTTTGAGAGTTATGTAGATTGACGTGTAAGCAACGACGTGGCACAACACAAACAAAACACAGAACCTTGTCTATGAACACTTGATACTCACAATGCACTTCCAGCTTGAAAGTCTGATTGGTTTGCGGCGGGACTCCGTTATCCGCGATGCAGAGATACGAACCCATGTGCTCTCGATTGATTCGCGTGATATTCAGTGTATGACCTGACACTGACACGGCTACAAAACAAAAGAGAAAGTTACACAACTTATCACAAATTAATAAGACACGTTGAGAGATTACACTGAACGATGTAGTACTACTTCTAAAATCCAATTTCAAGAAGTTCTTTTACTAAGGTCGAGCGGATTTACCACACAAACCAATACAATTTATAACTTTCCGGCTGCCAAGGCGCATGGACCAAACCCCTCAGCTAGGTTTTGTATCTCGAAGAAGTAAATGGCGGATTGTAAATTCACTGTCATTATTCTTGACTTGCATGGCACAACCGTAGCCAATGGCATTTTGCCAATATCCACTAGATGTCCTTTATCTAATGAAATATGCACAGATCATTGGGGCCAATTTATCTCTGTAGGCGAAAGGTTACTCAGCTCTAGAGGCAGGTAGGGAGTATTAATGCAAACTCGATTGTCACTTGGAAGCCCCGAGTTCGATCCCTGTGGTCGTGATCGGCTATCCTGACTGATGCTTGCTTCAAATCAATTGCCAGGAACTGACGTACTCATTCAGGATAGGCGTATATTTTAATGATTACATGATTATCAATATGCAATAAATATTTGAAGTTTTTTAAACCCCGATTAATTTTTAATTTAAGTCGTATTCAAAAGATTGGACAGATAATTTATCTTATTTTAACTCGAGTTTTCATTAAATTTCGTTTCCCAACTTATGTGATGAATCTTTATTATGATAAACGCTTCGGTACCTTACATAATTCTAATAGTTAAGAATTAAACATGATTGATTACAAAATGAAACTTATTGAAACAAAGGAACGAGCAATTATAAACTGGCAAAATTATCAACAAAAACGAGCTTCAAAAACATCTACGTCATCCCAAGGGTAACTTTATATTAAAGTTCGTGTGTCTTACTTTTCCAAGCGCCCAGCGGAATCGGCGTGGGGTCCAACTTGCGCCACTCCACATTGGGTAGCGGAGTTCCCGTGGCAGCGCATCGCAGCCTCACGTTATCTCCTTCTCGCACGGTTATCAGCTGCGGTTGCTGCGGCATCATGGGCACGGAACCTGCACACATCATGTTCACGTACACATTGGGTAGCGGAGTTCCCGTGGCAGCGCATCGCAGCCTCACGTTATCTCCTTCTCGCACGGTTATCAGCTGCGGTTGCTGCGGCATCATGGGCACGGAACCTGCACACATCATGTTCACGTACACATTGGGTAGCGGAGTTCCCGTGGCAGCGCATCGCAGCCTCACGTTATCTCCTTCTCGCACGGTTATCAGCTGCGGTTGCTGCGGCATCATGGGCACGGAACCTGCACACATCATGTTCACGTACACATTGGGTAGCGGAGTTCCCGTGGCAGCGCATCGCAGCCTCACGTTATCTCCTTCTCGCACGGTTATCAGCTGCGGTTGCTGCGGCATCATGGGCACGGAACCTGCACACATCATGTTCACGTACACATTGGGTAGCGGAGTTCCCGTGGCAGCGCATCGCAGCCTCACGTTATCTCCTTCTCGCACGGTTATCAGCTGCGGTTGCTGCGGCATCATGGGCACGGAACCTGCACACATCATGTTCACTTACCCAGAGCGTGATGTTCGCTGACCAGTTGGCCAGAGCGTGCGTACACAATAGGGATTATCGTCTACATGGGATGACTTTTTATATGAGCTAGCGATCGAAAGCTCTCGTGGATGATACTCATCAGCACGTTCTCCTGCTCGTAATTACTGTGCTAGGACCTTTTTTATAAATAAAATGAAATTATTTTGTTTTAGTTACAGAATACAGGCAGGGGTCTTATTCTGTAATTATGTTTGATCTTTTTTCACTAGATAGCATAACGCCGAAATGAGTTCGTGCCGAAACGAGATAATAATTGAAAATAAGGAATAAGTGAAAATTTGGGCATTATTGTTTATAGCAAAAAGTAAATAAGACGAAATAAATATTGTCATTTACTTTTTAATTTTTTAAGGCCCGGTCTTTCAATACTCGGTTACATAAGTTAACACTTACTTACTGATCATTCAAAGGAATGATGAAGGGTTGTTGCCATGACAATACAGTCCTAATCAACTGGTTAAAATTTAGCAGAGTATTGAAAAACTTCTCCTTAATGCACAATGTTTTTTATAGTTTACATAGATAATGACATCATAGATAGAGGTTAAGTGAGTTCAATAAGTTTTAAATATTTACTGTTACTTTAGCCTGTGGAGGAAAAGTTAGTTTTGTGTCAAACCTACGCCACCCCCAAGTAACCAAATGGATGGAAGGACCTTGTATTCGGTTGTTATTGTGTGTGTGTCTCATGGAAGATAACTATGAGAGTAAATGGTACATAAAAGAGGCCCCAGAAGACAATTTCTATGACAGTCAAGTCATATCGAGTCTGGTCCACAGATGTCATAAAATTCCCGATGGTATAAATCCAATTGATCTTGTCTGTATTGAATGGTTCATATTCTGACGTAAAAACTTGGTGACTTGTCTAGGGGTGTTGCTTTGGTGAACTGATTTTAAAAAAATCACTGGTTGTTCTACTTTAAAGAGCTTTCTAAATTCGATGAAAGCTTTTGTGGAATTGGTGATTAGGAGTATAGCTTTAAAATTCTAACGTCATACCGAAATAAGAATGATGAAAGTACTGAAATAAACAGTTTTGATTTCCTTGAAAGCTTTTCTTTAAACACGCCAAAGTGAACGAAAGTTACTTCCTAAACTGTAAAACAATCTGCATACGAAACGAATTTAATAGTGCTAAGATCTAAGTCAGAACAATATGCATAATTAATCAACCGGAGAGAATGTTTCTCAGCTTTCAAGCTTAAGATTTAAGAAAGCGTGAAAACAATATCTGCTTGGAATGTTTCTAAATGCGGATGAAGTCATAGAAAATATAGGAGTCTATTTGACTATTATTGGCTCAGTACCACAGTGTGCTAGGAACCTCGGATGTCTAATGTAGAAAATTATATCTCGATTTGGACATAATATGTTCACGATTATGGTTTCAAAACTACCCTTCTTTGACAAGTTCCATGTTACTGAATTTATAGTTATGGATAAGGGGTTCGTGGATCATCGGTACAAACGCTAAAATATATTTTTCAAGAATATCAACTGGCTATAAAGCAAGTAGAAATGCCAATAAATAATCGGTCTTGTTCTTTTGGTTTAGAAAGACGCTTGACGTATATTTATTCGAGCATTTCATATGGCCTGGTAGGTTATGGCGTGCAGAGACATTCTGCTTGCATCTGACAAGAAAACCTCCCGTAAATTCCTCAAACTCCGACAGTTTAATGGGTTGCTTTGCTTTGGCTCAGACTATGTTGAATTGCTTTGGATTCGGTAACTGTTAGGATATCTTCCACCGCAGTAATGGGATTCGTGTACGAAATACACGCTGCATTACAAACAATTTGTTGACTCCAATCTGCTGATTCGGAATTATGATAAGGGTAATGCTGAAAATTGCTATTGGATTCTTCTCTTCTTTTATAGTACATAATTCAGTTTCCAAGTGCTGGAAATTTGAATCCGATAATGTGCCATCAATCCTTCCCTGCTGAATACACAGATCATATTTTCTGTCTCTATCGTTAGTAAATTGTGCTGACCTGCAATCGATGGTGGGATAAGCAGCTCACTGCTCGTCGTCCCGTTTATCTTCACTGTCCAAGCGTTTATTCCAGGGATTCCTGGCATCCCGTTTATTCCCGACTTGCCAGGTCGACCTCGAGGACCTGTCATTCCTGTAGGATGAAAATGAAACACATATATCCTGTTTCTCTTGCCTGTTTAATTCTCAGCCATGCTGTGGTTGACAGGATTAACGTCCCTACTCAAAATACGAACCAGACTTATTTACAGGAGACTCACATATTGCTTTGTCCTTACTTTACACACAAACTAAGGGATGAGGTAGAAAGATAGGTTTCAAAAATCCATGACTTTTCATTTATATTTCTCTAAAGCTATTGTCTTTTGATTAAAACCCAGTCAAAGTTACCTATATAAAAACAAAATGTTTAATTATAATGCCTTTTGAACATTTACTGTATGGAACTATAGCAAAATAAGTATAACTTTGTATACATATATTGAACGTTCAGTCAGAGAATAAGCTACAAATCCTATTGTGCTGCAATGTTTTTTAATTTGATATTTCCTGGAGAAGCCCGCTAGGTTTAATTACATTAATAATGCGTGAGGCTTTCAGAGGAATAATGTGTATCGTGGGAAGCTGTGAGGAAAACAGTACTGAGACGTCAACATTTCAGACGAATTATTTCGAAGTTGAATAAAGTTTGTAATTAAATAAACTTTTTGAGCTACTCTTGAAACCGTCAAACATCGCCAGACACAATGAAAGAATTCCAACATGCTAAAGTGTTGATGATGCGCTACTTTCATGAAGATTAATTAACACCATACAGAGAATTAATATTGAGTAGCTATTTTATATATTTATAAAGATCTTTGGTTGAGAAATATTTTGGAAAGCTGACCCGGCACTTCCACCCGAACTTAGTTATAGACCACCTTTACACGTTTATTTTTTGAATCGTGTGACCTGGTTTCGGTTTACCGGTTAAGTCCCAAATAATTTAGATTAATTTACAACACAAAGAGAATTAATATTGAGTAGCTATTTTATATATTTATAAAGATCTTTGGTTGAGAAATATTTTGGAAAGCTGACCCGGCACTTCCACCCGAACTTAGTTATAGACCAACTTTACACGTTTATTTTTTAAATCGTGTGGCCTGGTTTCGGTTTACCGGTTAAGTCCCAAATAATTGAGTAGAATGTTACAACAACCGCAGAAATGTAATAAATCCTTGATTATAGGAGGTAAAGTCGGCCATGAGAACAGAATGCCCACTTTATGGAAGTCATCTAGTCTGGAGTAAGGCTTACTGGATTAAATTTATTATGTGTTTTTGTTGGGTGTGAATAGGCCATTCCACAGAGGAACATTAAAGCCATATCTACGATTCTATGCAAGGGTTTTAAATCGTCTGCCAGCAGGGTCGGACGTTTCATCCCGATTAAAGGGGTTACTTCATAATCCATATCCTCACAATTTTGCACGTTCCCCTCTGACATTTATTCAGTTAGGATTATTTGAAAATTGAAAACAATCATAATACATGTGAAAGAGATATAATTCTAGTGAATTGTAACAATTGGGTACTATCTGTGCTGTCCAGCTCTTGTATAAGTATATTATTCACTTGCATACATGCGAGTGTTCCATGTGAATAGCAGAATCCTATCCGTCCATGGAAAAAGAAGAGATTTGAAATAAGCTGTGAAGCAGGGGAAATATTTCTGTTTAAATCGGTTTATTTTCTGAAGCGAGTGGAGTTGGTCTTTTCCAATAATTTGTTTCGTCCATGTTGATGCTGGATCGATACATCAAACTCGATTCGTGATCGCTTAGAATCTAATTATCGTGATGTAATCGGTGCTATGAGAAAAAGTATCAACACGGAAGTGAAGATTGGAAATATAAAGTTAAATGAAAAAGACGAGATACAAAGAACGCTGAAAATTGCATCTAAACAAAAAAAAATATTATAGAAAGGTGCATTCCATCTTGTTCAATAAAGGTGAATGTGCTTCATGGATTTTAAATCCCTCAGATACTTTATACATGTTCACGTCAAAATTCCTTTCTGAATTAAAAAGTGCATTAGAGTAGAATGTACCTCCATCCTACATTGACGGCAGCGCATTGTTATTTCAGTTAGAGGAAGATACACAGACAATGGTGTCTGAATAGACAAGTTCAAAAGAAAATAGTGATATGTAAACCGTGAGAGTATAAAGCAGCTTTGAATTGAAAAATATAGCTTTTTCCTCCCCCCCCCCCTGTTTCCACCCTTCATCACATTTTACAATTCAACTTCAATCTCCATTTAGATCCAGAACCACTTCAATATACCTACAGCTGCTCTTACCAAGTCATGTCTGTCAAACAGAATAAAACAAACAAATAGCTAATGAAATCGAATGAATATTCCTGTTGTAAATAACAAAAATATTCCCAACAAGAGCTTTCATGATTATGTCTCGTTAAACATATTATATGCTGGTTCGTCTCTCATGTTTAAATATTGACACGACAACCCACGAAATTTTAATTAATTTTTTTGAAACATACATTAATTAAGAGTTAGTGAAAAAGCTGCGAATGAAAATAATTCTGCATTATACTCGTACTGCTGCCGTAGGTTGTTCTATTCGAGATAACATTACGCCTCTTGGAAAATAACCTTAAGATATGCTCCGAGAAAATGGGGGATAAAAGAAGAGAACGAAACGAAATAAAATTGTTTAAAACGACTCTGAAATACGGTTTTTACTTTTGCTTGACCTAGATTCTATTTCGAGTAGGATGCAATTGAAATTAATTAAGCGATTATCTGGATACTCGACTGTTTATAATTAAAACATGAAACGTTACGGTATATATCAATATAAAATCGTCGAGTAGATATTTCGATTAATTAATTAAAATTACGGAGCTAAACGTCTCATTATTCGTAATAAAATATTGTTTTAGAAATAAAATTAATTATCTTTCATTTCATTATGTCGTTAAATCATACATTATTACCAGTTTATTAACAATTAATAATACTTGCTATCTATGAGAAATGTTAACTCGTTTAATTTCTTCTGTGTATTCACAATTGGACTCACCGCGAGGTCCCTTTGGTCCGAGCGGCCCCGGAGGCCCCAGAAGTCCGGGTCGACCTGAAAGAGAGGAAGTATAATATTTACTTCAATTATCATCCCAGTCGGGGCGCTTTTGTTTGCCACGGGTGTCCAATTAAGAACATTCAACACTCGGTCGGGGAACAATTCACAAACCACGTCATTGAACCTAAATGCATCCATCCGCACGTCAAAATACCAGCCACCACTCAAATATTACTTGCAATTAAAATTTTTGTTCATATTTCAAGAATTATAATTCCATAAAAGAAAATATTTTAAAAATAGACAAGCAATAATTTATCACTGTTTCAAAAATCGTGCAAACAAATTCATTAAGCAAGTGAACCATTTATTTTTGATTGCATTAAACTTTTCTTTTAAAATATCCATGAGGTATTTTCTATATGGAAGCTGTAGTAAGCGCTTTGAATTGCAAATGAATGTCTGGGGGAAGGGGGGCTGGGGGACAGAGTGTGGCACGTCTTTCTAAATTTCTTCTCTCATTTCGGTTTAATGGAAGAGATAGTAGTGAGCAGTGAGAGAGAAAGCACCAGTTGCTTATTGAACATACAGACTGTTCAGAGAGAATTCACTACTATACGTGATGATACATAATACTGCTAGAAAAGCACACAACTCAGAAACATTTTCCCAACGTTTTCCATGAAAAAATATTGATATAGGAAAAAAGCATTTCCAATTTGTTCACCGCACGAAAAACCGTCCCCCACATCAAATTTAAAAAATATTAAGTTTCATACCATCACTCCCATTCGTCCCTGGTGTTCCCGGAATTCCATTCAATCCTGGTAATCCATCCATTGCCGGTATTCCATCAAGTCCATTTCTTCCAGGAATTCCGTCGAGCCCAGGCTCTCCTGGCACGCCATCTCTTCCATCTAGTCCAGACGTTCCCGGTGATCCTCCTTCTCCTTCAGGCCCTCTGGGTCCTGGTTCTCCGTGGTTACCAGTAGCACCACGTTTACCTTCTTCCCCCGGGAACCCTCTGTCTCCGCGGTCGCCCTTGTTCCCGTCGGCTCCGCGTTGACCGGCTGATCCCGGAAGACCGGGAGATCCGGGAGGGCCGGGAGGACAGTAGTCTCTCGTCGCGGAGCAGAAGCCTTGAATCGCAACCAGCTGAGGAAGAAAGAGAGCAGCAACTTTAGGAATGCTATACTTATACTATTATTAATTAAAATTACACATATTTAGAAATTTTCGGCGTTGTAGCGGCGCTTACTTTTAATTAACTTTGTCATGTTCGCCGTCCACTCTTCTTTTTAAGAATAAAAATTGATTGAAAGTAAAATTTCATTACGCATTTTAAAACCAGGGCCAAAGTTCATAGAGCTACACGCTTTTATACCCAACTTCAAAATATTTAATACTTATGAAGTATAAACTGATTATATAATCAAACACTGGTTCAATCAGAGTGTATCAAAGCGAACTATCATTGTGTACTTTATGACAATAGTTCGTTATTAAGACAGCAAGAGAATATCAAATTCGCATTACGTTTTCAAGGATGGATGGTCCATTTCCTCGTGGGTGTCAGAGAACTCATTTCCTTCATGGTATATGTTTCTTCATAATTCTTAGCTTCTACGGTTTCTATTATTCGCCACGGCATATGAAAGTTTGTTTGCCAAACTTGGCATAATAATTTCACTTGTTATATAACTTAGTGAGGTGTTTGTCTGCAAAGCTCATGGTGAAAGTTTGAGTGTATGAAGGAGAAGTCAGTACCTTGTCAGCATTAACGCCAAGTGAAAGGGATGAGTTGGCTCAAGAGCTATATTCTTTGTTCTGTAAGAGACACTACAGATTAAAGATTTCAGTTTGAGAATGTAGAGATTTCAGTGTCGGCATAAGCTGAGAAAATGTGCACTGAAATTGGAATTAATCCAGATTCGAGAGCGACGAAGAAAAGTTGTGGGGAGTTGAGCTGAACTAAGTATCAAAGAGAAGTATAGAGTGCAGTGGTAGTTTATACACAGCAGAGACTTTCTCATTACCATGGCAACATGACCCACAATACACTTCAGTGGTTTACATTGCAATCTGTAAGTTCGTGTTACACTGCATAATTTAAATGGACTAATTTAAATTATTTTGAATTTGTATTTGTTTATTTGTCTATGCTACATTAATGCGAACTTAGTAGAACTTGCTTTTAGAACTCGTCAATTGAATAAAGACTGTTGTTTATTTAAAACTAATTTAATATCGGTTTAATTAAAAAACTTGTACCAACATGTAATCACTTATTCTAACAGCGTCAGAATTCTTTATCTAATGAAGAGCAGTCTTTGTAATTTTGGAATCTTTGTAATCAACCCCTGCCGTACACGTCATTCTTGCCTTTAACGCCATTCTTTGTAAAATAAAAGTCTCGTGGTGTGGTCCCCATGGGCCCACAAGTTGGGTCCCTTACGAATCTTGAATGTACATTCTTCTTCTATACTTCTAGCTCAGTAATAACCAGAAGACACTTAATATGTTCACTGCAGCTTAACTTATCATCGAAATAAATTCCTAAACTTCTAGTGGAATTTCGCACTTTTAAACTTTGTCTATTTAAAAATAATGGAATTGACATGCAATGATACTTATACTAAGGGATGCTATAAACTCTAATGACTAGGTTTCTAGCGTTTGTTTGTTGCTTTGCTACGTACACAGAATTTAATGAAGACAAAGATTTTTCTTTTAGTTGTGACTTCAACTTGAGTGCATCGGTGTGTTAAGAAGAGTAGTGAGCTGGCAGTTTGTTTCGCGTCAAAGGACGATTATAATGATGATTCAGGAGATGATTATTATGTAAGGAGAGGTAGACACCTGGGTACACCACCAGTCTGATAATGTAAGCCACCGGTCAAACATCCACATAGATACATCTAGCTGGCAAACTGCGATATTTACTAATCATGTAGTTATTTGGACAATTTCAAAAAAACATTTTTCTTGAACGATATGCCGATATTTTTCTGATGGTAATTGAGTTGCAATACAACGGGTTGAAAAAATAGCTTTTAGATATTTGTAAAATTTTGAAATGGACCTTGCCTGAATTTGCCTCTCGACGGAGGATAGTAGTTACAGAGGTCGGCCGTGGGAATCAAACTCAAAACTCCGATATGAGAGTCCTATGCGATAGAGCCTGAGTCAACTTACAAATTACCTACTATCTTGAATCTTCCCAGTTTCATTTGTATAAATAATTATATCTTATTTTAAGTCTTGTGAGACTCAGATTTTCTAATTTGAATCAGTATAACGAGATGTAATAATGTAGTAATGACCCAATGGTCCACATCTGCACAAACAGGCGACACTGCAATGTGTAGCAGATGGGCTTAGTTCTTGTAATAAGATCCAAGTGCAGCAATTGGGCTGGAGTGCTCGACTCAGCTCGTACTCCTCCTTGCAAGCTTCTTGCAAAACGTTTCATCTTACTGATAGTTTAAATGGAGATTGTTCTGCTTGTATTCAATTATTTCCTCATCGTTCACGGGTTAACTCTTTCTCATGTAACACGCTTTTGAGCTCAAACCCTGGTAATCCACATCCAATTTACTTTGATAAATAATATATAAGTAACGTTAACTTTTGTTTAAGTATTTTAATACGCATTTCGAATGCAAAGCTAACTCTGAAATACGAAGAAATAGTTTATTGACTTTTAGACATCGTTAAATGTGAAAATTGACTGCAATTAAATTCCATGATAATTTCCCAGGAGTTTTCAATTTTGCATATTCTCAAGAAGTTTGTCAGCCATTGCGTGACACGACATTAATATCAATCTTAATTAGAATCTCTGGATATCAAGATGGCTTCTTCCCACCTGTTAATCCCCTAAAGTACTTTCTTCTGATTCGCCGTCTTCATTTAGCTCGATGTCAAGTGAAGGGGAAGAAGCCAAGTGTTTCCACCTGAGATCGAAATGGCCATTCGTAATGGACACTTCCATCTCGATAACACCGGCAATATTATATCAGAAAATGAGATTCTCTTGGTAATAATGTGTAAAGATTGCTGATGTCTTCTGGCATGAAGCGTGATTGCACTAGCGACCTTATTTTCAAACTTAAGTATGATGGTGATAGTCATTTGCAGGCACGTAGATGAACCGTAAGTACTCTTCAATATTCTTTCAAGATTCGATCATCTTCTTTCATATATCACTGGAGAAGAGGAACGCCACTCTTTCATGTCACTTAGGAACTTCGATAAATTTCACACACATGTTCAATTCTTTAAAACTCAAAAAGATATATTTCCTTGTAGGAATTTCGCAGTCGATTTCCTCTGTTCTCAACGACTCTTGGTAATGCATTTTATCGACGTGTTCTGGAACTTTATGCTAGACAAATCTGAATACGAATATGCTACTATTTTATTACTCTATTATTTTAAGGTAAACATTTCCTTGGTTTATTGTTATTCAATATTTCCAGGTGTTACGTTGTTGGTGGAGGTGCCGTGTTTTTCTCCGTGCAGCCGTCTTACCAATCAAACAAAATGTTGGGGGCAACGAAAGTATTAATGAATTAAATAATAGTTTAATAAAGTTGCTATAAGACCGCCCTTTAGTGCTACACTCTGCAAGCACAGTTACACCTGAGAGATGGTTATACGAACATCAAATTGAACGTATTCGTCGAATAAGCGTTGAATAAGAGAAACGCAATGGAATGTCGAGTTATTCCAAGAATGATATTTATTCGGAATTTGAAAAACCGGTTCTGAAATGTATTCGAAAATATAATTTTAAGATATTCCAATTATAATCAACCCTGTCGGTCCTATTTTTTATCCATTTCTAAATCCTCCTCATGCAAATAAAATACACAAAATTGTGGACTTCCTAATAAGCAGTTAAAACAATCGGGTACCGGCAACAATTTCAAAAGTTGATTTTTCCCGGTTCGGTCAAATGGGAATTATGCAAATGGAGTAAGTTTCTCGAAATCTCACGACACATCCACGGTGTCCAAACAACTGACAAGCCTGTAAAACAGCAATCAAATGAAGTTTCATCGATCTAGAAACCTGTTTGTTTACGAATATCGCTGGGGAGTTGGTCTG
The DNA here is from genome assembly GCA_934045905.1 of Leuctra nigra. Taxonomy (NCBI): domain Eukaryota; kingdom Metazoa; phylum Arthropoda; class Insecta; order Plecoptera; family Leuctridae; genus Leuctra; species Leuctra nigra. The sequence continues at coordinate 40,990,341 of OW203762.1, forward strand.
CGGTCGTTGTGTGCTTAAGATACTTCGGCCACATACACCCACACACATGAACAGGCACACAGCGTTGCAAAGACAAACACGGCGCTCACTATGGAAATAGATAAGTTCTCAAAAACCAATCAACTAAAATGTAATTTGGAGGGAAGATTCGATGAGGAAGCAATGAAATGAACGGGCAATATTGAGATAATCTTGAAGAATGGCGAATGATCATGCGAGATCGTGATCAAATGTCCAATAATAGAAATAAAATAAGATGGTTTGAGGCGAAACCTGTCAAGTATAAATATTATTGGGTTTTAATATCGCAATCTGATATATTTCGTTGATTCTAACAGACAAAGCTGAATGAAATCTGCGCGATGATTCTCTGTTTCGTAATATACGTATAACCACTTGAAAACCAATCTTCTGCCTCAATACTGGTCATCGAAAGTGGTTACGGATTTGAATAGGAAATTCGAAGTTCGACAAATAGATTGATTCCATTGTGCCGTTAGATGAAGGCATATCTATATCTGTGTGACAGTTGATTGACAAACTCGAGATTCTACTCTGAGAAGTTGAAATGGATTCCGAGGGTTGATCCACGTACGACCCCCACCCACCCCGTCTCCTATCAGAGAGTGCATTAGGATCCCTCGACCGTCGCCAGGGAATTGCAGCACCCCTCGAGCTGTTGGGATGTACCTCATGTAGTTCACTTCTTATTGAATCACCAGTTATGTGGACTTTCTGTCAAGAAATTCGATTCTGAAAGAAGACGGTTTTTCTATCGTTGACACAACACAACACATTTGAATATAACAATCATTTATTTACAAATGTGTTTCTCGCCGAATCACTTCTCTTTACTAACAAGCTATTGTGTTAGAAACTCGAAGGTACGTGAAGGAGTTTAAATCAACGAACGAAAAGCTCATGACAGTTTTTCCGCGACGATAAACTTTTAGAGTTTGTCGACATGTCAGAAGAAAATACAGCTAGTTGGGAGCGAGATTAGAAGTGAAGGCAGCGTGATGCTGCTTCGTGATCAAGGAGCTGTTTATTGACGTGCGTGTGAAACAACATTGATTACTTTTCTTAATTAACGTTTCCTTTGTGAATTACAATAAGTTAGGGACGTAATAATAAGGTCAGTGACCCCACGGGATGTAGGAAATGGTTTTTGAAGATGGACAGTTTGTCGCAGAGAATATGATTTTGTCAGTTTCTATCTGAAATTTCTATTGCCATTTATGATCTTCCTCTTGGTGAGGCATTTTCACGAACACGTCATAAATTATCAGCCCAGCGTTAAACTGGTGAGAATCTGAATATCGATCAACCGCTTGGAAGCAGTCAAATGAAGGTGCTCGATTAAACATTCATGCCTTTTCTTCGTTAATGAATTATCATTGGAATACATGCTTCATCCATTGTTGGAAATTGAAATAAAACAAAATTTGATGCAGTTGTTGAGCACGTTTCGCTAATTGAGTTGTATGCGAGGTCCTCCAGAACTTTGGATTGACAGCACGACGCCCTCGACGCCAACCTCCACGCCGACGCCGACGCTTTGGAATTAATGACGCTCTTTTATCGGTGAACGTCGAATTTAATCTGCACGAGAATTGTCGAGATTGTAATGACATATCTCATCATCCAATCACAGTAGCTCTTCCTTGTTGAAAACTTAATTAAGAAATACTTCTTACTATGAGAATGAGATGCAGTGCGGGTGTGTTGGAGAGGGTTTGCCATCTCCATTTTTCGGGGTTGGGAAATGTCTAAATGCACGTTCGAGGAAGAAAAAATGTTCTCATAAACTTGGATGCATCGAGAGAACATTCTTTGCTCCGCTGTGCTATGCGGGCTGGATTCCTCGTGCAGCAATATGAGAGTACTCCAATTTCCACAACTCCGCGCTGTCAAGAACTTACATCCGACGATATATAATTATTTTAAGAAGTAAAAACATCGTGTCATTGGGATATGAAATGTATAAGGCTGAAAGTTTTGGCATTTCGAATTAGAACCAAATATAAAAAAGTTACTTTATCTCGAAGAGTTTTGATTTTTTTGGACGTTCACCAAGAAACAAGAGCGACAAAACCGAACAGTCACAGATGTTGATAACAAACATAAAACAAGTCTCAACCAAGATTTAAGCCACCGTACGCTTTTCTACATGAGAGAATTGCGCTCTTGTTTTGTAATAAACCTCGAGCTTTCACCAAATCTCCGCTACCTGAAAATTCACAATATTTCTTAGTTTTACTCGTTATTACCCACCATCATTTTCAACAACCTCGAGATATAAATACGCATTTTGACTAACATTCGTTCTCATTTTCTTTCCTTCTGCCATTTGCCGTGGAGTGAAGAGATGAGCCCGAAAGGAGCAGGTAATCGTGGCCGCTCGGTCGGCTACTTGAGGTGAATCTCAGCTCAAGTATTGACAATCGATGCTAAGACCGTACCCAGTGAAGCGCCATTTTAATGATCCATGTGCACCCAAGGAGAATATAATTTGTGCTGGCTCTTTCCTTTCCTTGTACAAAGTAGTAATTCTGTTCAAATGTTGAAAATTATATGTCGATTTGAGTCGAAAAGCATGAATATTCGGGATAGAGCTGAATTGCGTTTTTAATTTTAAACCCAGCTCTCTGAATTCTCTGACCATAACAATTCATTGCGTTGTTCAATAATATAGCTTTTAAAATATAATAATTGTTTTTTCTCGGTTGGACAGGTTTTGAACTTTGTTCCATTTAGCATTTTTCACAATCAAACGAACTTTGGTAAGCAAATTAGAGAGAACTCGTAACATAAAAGAGTCAAAATGAAATAATCGTGAACCGAGATATTTGTTATAAACAGAAAGACAAAAGATATGAACTTCTGACGTCACTAATTTCTTTGTGTGAATCATTCGTGAGTTGCGAGTGTCATAGTTAACGATAAATGATCAAAGCTAAAGACTTGAAGAAACATTATTCTCCCACCAGAAGACAGACAAAGATGAATAATGTCGAGTAATGGTTAGACTTCTTTAGCGGTTGAAGTTTGCCCCGAGGCGTCGGCGTCGCGACGGAGACACAAGAAACAAGTTCATGTAATGACCGAGACACAATATAACAAGGCGGAGAGCTTATGAGGCGAAACGTAACCAGCTCGTGCGGAAGTAATGGTGCGTTCTCACAAGATCTATCTTATGGTATGATTCAACGAGGTGACAAAAAGTGTGGAGGTGCCGGCCTGGAAATATTGCTGACTGAAAATAGGATGAAACTACGGAACTCGATTTCAATTATTACGCACCAACAACTTTTCATCTTTGTAAGTTTTAACACGAACCACTTACTTGTATTGAAAAGTTGTGCCCGTTCTGTTAAAACTAGGAACACGTCTTGGTTGAACGCGCGCTGGGCACGAAGCTACTGGAGTCAGGGGATGAAAGAGGTCCACTGACCAAACTGTTCCTTCAATAACGCGACATTAATACAGATATCTGCGGAATTACAATTCTCTTGAGATCATTACCATGTGTTTGTTGGGTACTTACGATTATGCAATCGATCAATGATAGTATAGGATTTAACGTCGTTTAACGTTTCTACACGGCACCTTCACCGTGCTTTTAACTTCTCCTTCAATTTCCATGGCTTATCAAATAGACTCGTATATCACAACCTTCCCTGAATGCCAAGACAAATTAACTCTTTCTTATCTCACGTTTGAACGACGTCGCTGGCTCGAGATTTGCAAGGCGAGACGCCGTCTAACTCGTGACGGCGGCCGTCGCGACGCCACTCAGTTTATCACTACACTAATGTGAGCTCACTTACTTAGCCGTCTACCGCATCACCGTCTCGACTTCTAATTGCACTTAATGACGGCGTCGTGAAAGTACTCCACATCTTTGTTTCAGACGCCGTCCAATGCGGCGTACGAATTAGCCCAGTATCGACTCTTGGCGCAAATCCAACGAATAAAATTGCCTACCTTTCCTGACTTACGCCGGGATATGGTAATTATGTATTTTATAACAAACAATAGATCTCATTTCTTCGAAATGGAATAGAGGAAATCCGAAAATCCTTACGAAATTCTTTTGAATCGAAATAAGAAATTATTAATGTTCCGATTTTCAGACAACCTGACCTTTCCTCGATATTTCAATTCTGTCAGAATATGAAATATATCGCTACCGTGGATGTAAAACTTCGTACTGGGAATATTGAAAATACGAGAAAAATATTCCAAAAAATACACACATCATTCGCTTTTTATCTTTTTATTCTTCTCCGTTCATAAGAAATATTTAAAAACAGAAACCGCGCAAAACAATCTCACAATAATTTCTCCCTAAGTTGATATTGGTTGTTAAAGCTGATAATAAAACGTGTAATGAATGTATGTAGCGATGCGCTCCAAGGATAGTTCCAAAGTTCCAAAGCTTTGTTTTGATGGTATATGGTATGCAAGCAATAATGGTGGATAGATAACTCGCGTGCTAGGCACATTGTTCAATGGACTCCGCTACAAATAGGAGCCAGACTCCTCTATTCCTTCCGGCACTGCTGATATAGGCACAATTGATAATTTATGTACGCAGATGGAAGCTTCAAGCGTAATTGTTATAGTAGTTGTTGGTTTGCTATATCTAACTGATTAACTTATAGTACGTTATCTTAACTAGCTTTAATTTATAATGATGTCACACTTTACATAAAACACAGCTGTAGACGAAAGTTCTCCTTCTCCTCCTCTCTTGGCCACCCAATTGGATGACTTGTGCCAGGGTTATTATGTCCCATAATGCATATTAGTCCCAATGTTACACTCGCTGACTTTGAATGAACCGAAATCCAGACACAAGTCGACAAAACTTTCGCTTTATTACGATTTATTCCAGTAGTCATGAACACAGTACACGTATATTCAGGACAACCTTTTCTTGATTACCCAGACATCTTAAAAAGATTTATTTTGCTTGAGTTTATTCTCTGACTTGTGTTCTTGAGAGCTACAGACGTGTTTACGATGCACCGAGACGCCCGTCGACAAGAATAAGAATCATTGTAAAGTCTTCCTTGAGATACGTGTCGTCGGTAATGGGCGTGTTCAAATGAGGAAGTTTTCGTCGCGTTGTGGATTGAATTTTGCTCCAGTGAAGAAGAATAATGTAGGTCTTCTCGTTACTCGCCTTTGTGTCGAGAAAACCGAGATGTGAGCGGCGACAATCAAAACTCACAACACCGACGAAATAAGCGATTCCAAGCGACGCTGCAGGGTTGTCGAAACTTGCCAAACTTCGAATGCTCAGTAATTTTTTCATCTCAGACGTGACATCTTAATTTCTTTTTAAAGGAAAATTTTAAGACCCATTTTAATTCCAATTTAACTTTCCGCTTTCCTTCATTATATTCTGATCCCCATCATTCTTTCTTTCTTTGGCTGTTTTCAATTAGCTGATAATTATGCTGTGTAGGCATTCCTCTAGCTCCCTGCGGCTATTTCATCGGTATCACTGTAATTGAAAGACAATCGCGTTTAATTTGGATTCTTGTCACGAAGAAATTCAGGTGATATTAATTAACTTACTGACAAATTGGTACGATTCAAATAGTAAATTACTAATGCTATACGAAACACGACGAGCTTTTACTCGGAGAATGAGAAGTTTAAATGTTGTGTATCTGTTTAGAAATCATTTCGCATCAAAAGAATAATACACTGCAGATAATCCACTCGCATTTTATTTCGTTGAAACTCTTCTCAACTGAAACAGTACTTTTATTAGCTCTTCTCTTTCTACATTGTTCGGCAAAGAAGTGTAATTATTTTGTGTCTTTGTCAGCGTCTTGTGTTCGACATTATAAGAGTTGTTTCTACGACAATCTGAAGAAGTGTATTATGTTTTTGTATTGAAAGTTGAAGTAGTTTATTCATTATAACGAGCATCATCGTTTCGTTTGAACTTTGAATAACGAATACAGAACATATCTTTCTTTAGAAGACCATTATTGATACATCAGAGAAAAGTTAATGACAAGATCAAAACAAAATACTCGAGTCAAAGATAACTGGAATTATGCTTCGAACAAAGTTATTATAAATTAAAAGAGAATATTTCTAAGATTGTTAAGAAAACTTGGAGTTTTCTCATCTTACTTTTTTAGGGCACATGCTTTGCACACGTAGTGAATATTTAGTTTTTATCACCATCAAATCCTACTTTATAATCAAATTAAATTCAATGTTCCTACACGCATCTCGTCTATTGGGGTTGCTGCTTCTAAACTTGTTACCAAATTTAAATCGACCGATCGATTCAAATAGAATTTAAAACAAAATAAAGGTTACTTTTAATGTTCGGTTCACCTGTTTCTAATTCTAATCATATTTGAACATCTCTTCAAATAAGAGTAGCTAGTAGAAGATTCAAGATTCCCCATCACACATTCCTGTGAAGCTCAGCGGCAGCGCGAGCGTATCGAAATCCCTCCCCCCCCCCCCCCACCACTGCTCAAGGGCAGAAGCTGCTACTCAAAGCAAAGCGAATATCCACGGTTATGATGATATTGAAATATTTATTATCATCGTCCGAGGTATGTGCAGAGGTATGTAGAGTTAAAGATGCATGTGAAAACGACAAGCGGGGACTTGCGGGATCTTTAATAATGGCAACTGTAAACCAAAGGGACTCCAGGTTAACGCAGGTCTAGCCTCTATTAATCAGTCACACGTTTTTAATGTATTTTCCTATACCGATGTCATTTAGACGCTTTGCTACCATAGAAACACCTTGGCAACGTATTTCATTAAAATAACTCAAAGCACTTCGTTCAGAAAATGTTGACATAATTTTCTGCGTTCCGTATTGTCTTGACATTCTTGTCGTGATTGGTGCAGACACGTCACGTGGTGAACGTGGTTGTCATGGAAAGATACGTTAACTTGTTGTTCTGCAACTGTATGGCGCTGCACTAACTTAGTGATTAATTAACGGCAGCTACTCCAGTGGTTACGTCAAACCGCAAAGTCCCTGTGTAGAGAGAACGTAGCTAGAGAATATTGTACCTCAAGAGGAGACTTTAATAAATATGACATTCCCCTCGCCTAGCCATCCTTCAAATGCGCGTACACTTTGAGAAAACCATAAATACTAGTTCAATGTACATTATGGCAGGTGAATTTGTGGAAGGTTTGGGATATAGAACAAAAAGTTTTGAGAATATATTCACTTGCATCATAATACTATAACACATTTTTGAGTGAATGAAACGAAAATATACACTACGATTCCATGATTTTGTGAATATATTGAGCACTGCACCTACCATCATTATATCGCCTCGCCTGTAAGCGCTTTCATAAAATATTACCATCATCTTTCTTACAACGTTGTTGAATTTAAACATGTCTTTTACTTTTGCCGGAAAACATTTTTTTTTCAATTAATTTGATTTAAAGCACAAACTGACACTTTAAAGTAGGTAGGTCATAACGTAATTGAATGGTTGACATTGAGCGCTGCTACGAAGCAAACAATTGACCGATAACTCATAAACGAATAGTTTATACGTTCTGAAAATAGCAGGAGCTGAAGTCAGAATTCTCTGCATAAGTTTGCTCTGTTTCAGCACATCAATCAACGAAGTCTGCTAACGGCATTCGAGAAGCCAAGCCACAAACATCGCGAGAAATAGTCGGAAAATTGTTCAAACAAAGACGCGCTTCGAGCAAAAGCAGGACAGCGCGTTCCCTTGTGTGCGCAATCAAATTAGTTATTCGCATTTCATCCATGACTGATTTATAGAAAGTTTAATTAGTATTATGCGCTACTCTGCGTTTCATTTGCTTGTTTGTAAGTTCAGGTTTTCGATGTGTGTACGTGTTTACGTGTTATGTCCCTCGGCGTCTCGGTGATACAGCGCCATAGCGGGGTCCCAACAAATCAACCCGACGACAGCAGCTTCTTTCAACGCTGACCCGGATTGGTACAAGGCTCAGTGGTGCCATAAACTCGGTCATAAGAAACGCAGCAATCAGAACACCGATCATTTTATTCACAATATATTTTACTGTGGATCCCTTCTTTTCTACAAGAAAGATTTCGACCTCTGACATCTCTTTCTATTTATACTAGGAAAAGTTTTCTTACCTTCTTTGTAGAATTTTTAGTTCTTTTATCACACTCTTTTTTATCATCTTTTAGCATAATATTGTTCACCAATAAAATTTCACTATCTAGTGCCAGCGTGGCGCACATTCTACTTCTTGCCACCGCATGCCTCACTATCTACTAGCAATTTAGGTTGCCCTCGAATGCAGGTCCGTGAAGTTAGCACCGCCCATTAACGCACTAATTATCTCATGTATGGGATGAATTAGTGCACAATTAGTGCGTTCGATCAGCACTAATTTTATAATTAGTGCGTCATCCGTTTCCGAGAAAAACGCACTTTACTATGGGCGGTGCCAACTTCACGCAGCACCGCCCATTGACGCACTAATTTTCAAACCCACACAGGCAATTAGTGCACAATTAGTGCGTTCGATCCCCCCCATTCCCTAAATTAGTGCGCACTTACTTTTCGAGTTATCGTGAATAACCGTGGGCGGTGCAGCACCGCCCATTGAAAATTTCAAGGTTTTCAGCACGCCATGTTTTAGTGCACAATTAGTGCGTTCGATTCCCCCCATTCCCATAATTTGTGCGCACTTACTTTTCGAGTTATTCGTGAATAACCGTGGGCGGTGCAGCACCGCCCATTGAAAATTTAAGATTTTCAGCACGCCATGTTTTAGTGCACAATTAGTGCGTTCGATCCCCCCCATTCCCATAATTAGTGCGCACTTACTTTTCGAGTAATTCGTAAATAACCGTGGGCGGTGCAGCACCGCCCATTGAAAATTTTAAGGTTTTCAGCATGCCATGTTTTAGTGCACAATTAGTGCGTTCGATCCCCCCCATTCCCATAATTAGTGCGCACTTACTTTTCGAGTTATTCGTGAATAACCGTGGGCGGTGCAGCACCGCCCATTGAAAATTTCAAGGTTTTCAGCATGCCATGTTTTAGTGCACAATTAGTGCGTTCGATCCCCCCCATTCCCATAATTAGTGCGCACCTACTTTTCGAGTAATTCGTGAAAAACCGTGAGCGGTGCAGCACTCGAAAAGTAAGCACTCGAACTCGAAAAGTAAGTGCGCACTAATTATGGGAATAGGGGGGATCGAACGCACTAATTGTGCACTAAAACATGGCATGCTGAAAACCATGAAATTTGCAATGGGCGGTGCTGCACCGCCCACGGTTATTCCCGAATAACTCGAAGAGTAAGTGCGCACTAATTATGGGAATAGTGGGGATCGAACGCACTAATTGTGCACTAAAACATGGCATGCTGAAAACCTTGAAATTTTCAATGGGCGGTGCTGCACCGCCCACGGTTATTTGCGAATTACTCGAAAAGTAAGTGCGCACTAATTATGGGAATGAGGGGGATCGAACGCACTAATTGTGCACTAAAACATGGCGTACTGAAAACATTGAAATTTTCAATGGGCGGTGCTGCACCGCCCACGGTTTTTCACGAATAACTCGAAAAGTAAGTGCGCACTAATTATGGGAATGGGGGGAATCGAACGCACTAATTGTGCACTAAAACATGGCGTGCTGAAAATCTTAAATTTTCAATGGGCGGTGCTGCACCGCCCACGGTTATTCACGAATAACTCGAAAAGTAAGTGCGCACTAATTATGGGAATGGGGGGAATCGAACGCACTAATTGTGCACTAAAACATGGCGTGCTGAAAACCTTGAAATTTTCAATGGGCGGTGCTGCACCGCCCACGGTTATTCAAAAATAACTCGAAAAGTAAGTGCGCACTAATTTAGGGAATGGGGGGGATCGAACGCACTAATTGTGCACTAATTGCCTGTGTGGGTTTTAAAATTAGTGCGTCAATGGGCGGTGCTGCGTGAAGTTGGCACCGCCCATAGTAAAGTGCGTTTTTCTCGGAAACGGATGACGCACTAATTATAAAATTAGTGCCGATCGAACGCACTAATTGTGCACTAATTCATCCCACACATGAGATAATTAGTGCGTTAATGGGCGGTGCTAACTTCACGGACCTCTCGAATGCCTCATATTCCACTTAGGGCCGGTATTTAAGCTACAGTTAGCTTCAGAAAACTCGTAATGTATAACCATTATAAACAAACTGCAATTTAATCCCGGAGCTTATTCATTTATCAGTTTGAATTACCTAACCTCTGGCTATATTGACTGCAGTTTATACATAATGGTAATACACCACATTTCCCGAAGTGGAGCTTAGCTAAACTGAAACTTAAACTAATGGTTTTATGGCTCCTTACAAGAGCTATTATAATGCTGTATTCCTCTGTAAAGAAGTAATTCCCTGATGTTATACATACTAATGAATCATCAGTTTCCTCTCTGATACTCATTTTACTAATAAATGTAGCTTGTCACACCCTGTGGCTCGCATTTTACTTACAAACAATATCCTCTTGTTTGGCTTTCTCTTCACTGTATTGCTAAATATTTCAGGCGGCTCAAAAATCAAAGGACGTGATCATTTTATTCAGTACGTGTTTAATAAAAAAAGTATTGTTTTTTGCTAATATCAAAGAAAACTGTTTCCCTTATCACATATTTCAAGCTGGGTTTGAAAGGCTGTGTTTAATATCATATGTATCTGTAAAAGTCGGCTCCGGATATTTTGCGATTGATGTTTTTCCTTACACGGTTCTTCTGTTCTTGAAAGGAAGGCTCGTATAAAACATTTCCCTTTTGCAAGACGCGTTCGTAATGTGGCCTCTCTCTGCACTACGAATTTATAGCACACAATAGGCTTAAGCGCAGTTATTCGAGACAAAAAACAACGAAGTTTGTTTTATGGAGAGAAAATCGTAAAAGCAGAAAAGCAGTCACTATAATTGCATCGTTTACAAAAAAAAGTGAAAATCAATGTATTCATTCATTTCATTGGGAGTGTAATTTATTTTATGCGCATGATGAAGTATAAACATTTCAATTTTCGGCGAAAAGTTATAGTTGTTTACAGCGTTATTTGTAATTTGTTACATCAAAGTGATTTTGTTGTGTCTGTATGTTTGAAAGTGTTTGGACATCTTCTCATATATCTCATTCGTGTGTAAAACCCAAAGGTACCTACGCAATGGGAAGAAAACATCTAACAACAAAGCGCTGAAAAATAAGTACTTTTACATTGATGCAATGGCAGGAACAGAATTCTTAAAAAGGGAATAACATAACTGGCAAAGATCTCTGGGATTTTCAGGCGGAATAGCGAAATGAATGTTTATGGAGGTAAATGGGACGAGAATGGGTGTGGCGTGGGTATGCAATATCCGAGATGGATATAGGATACTTCTTGGTTACCGGAGCTGTATCCACAAATGAACCTGATATTGCGATACACCCATTGAACGCAAAGAAGAGAAAATTAAAGTGGGCAAACAAAAGTAAATTACATTTCGTGAATGCGAATATTGGTATCAAGGCAAAAAGATAATAATTTCGTAGCGTTTGTAAATCTTTTGTTCGAATGATGAACAAGTTTCAGATCTTTCCTGAAGGCAGCTCAGTGAGTCGTGATTCAGTTTTGACAAGCTGTCTAAAGTCCCGAGTCACTGTATTAACGTTGATTTACAAGTTTAAGGATATTTTCCTAACCGAACGAAAAGGTTTAATATCAGTGTTACACAAAGATAGAACCATCTCGCTTTCGCTTAAAGCAGAACTGTCTTCGTACCTAGACAAAATGCACAGCGATCAATTCCAATCACGCCGCTTTGCACTGTGTGCCCTTTTTTAAAATTACACTCTCGCGTAGTTAAAATCACTCAAGCCGGGTTTTTACGCAATGAGTAGACAAGTAAATTAGATTTCCTGACGTTGACAGTACTATTATCACGTGACACTCTCCCTCCAAGTCCAGCATTCCATAGCTTCACACCGCTCGAGATGGTGGAACATCGAGAGAGAATGGCGCGGACTTTTCATTTACGATTACTCCCTCACTCTTTAACTCTTGATAATGATCGAGTGAGCGATCACACTTGACTCTTGCTGGAAGTAATCGCGGCGTTTGTTTTTTATCTGTGTTCGCGCCCTGCAGATCCATCAACTAGACAGTCCAGGTTCATATTATGTATCAGCCGGCGCTATCAGTTGCGGACGGGTTACACCATTCACGAACAACTTTTAAAGGGAGTGTGGACCAATGATTTTAGGTTCACTATCACTTCTATTCACGGGCATGATAACATTCACGCAGTTTTCAAAATCCACATGTGAGAGTGAAAAATCACAAACCATGTTATGCTTAAACCTAGAGTCAAAATTGTGGTCCAATGGCATATTTTTTTAGTCAAGCACATAGTGCTCGACCAACGAATAGACAAGGGTATAAAAAATGGTATATTCCTCGTAGGTAAATTTCCCTGTATTTTAAAAGCAGTTACACTTACAAAATATCTGACTAGTAGTAGTCTGATGTCACGTCACGTATTATTTGAAATAATACTAATCTTCATATTACATCATGTTTAATGAAATCTCTGCGGTACTTCCACATTGTAGATGTTTTATACCTTGAAATGAGTGTATTTTTTCAATAGTATCGTATTCCACGATCTTTGTGAAATGTTTAAATTTTATTATCTAAGTCTTTGTTCTTGGTCTTCTTCTTACTGCACTTTCATTGCGTTCTTCTACAACAATTTCCAATGTGTTAGGAGAAGATGGGCTGGATTATTCTCATTCTCGGATTTTCAGTTGGCCGACTTCCACAGAGATAAAAATCCTCTCAACTTTAATGTTCCATTTTCATTGAATCTAAGAAAATAAACTCATCAGATGTGTGAGACAGTTGGATGTCTGAACAGTTTAAAAACCATCTGGCAGCTTCTCAATATCACATCTCTCCTTCTCTATCACTTTTCCATCTCCGAACAGCATCTCTACTAAAGGGCTGAGATAGCTGGAAACGACGCCATTAGCTAAAGCCGCTGACATTAGAACATGGGTTAGAAAGTAGACAGCTTTGACCCAACCACTCTTCGCATATGGTGCAAGTAGAGGGTTGCATTACACAATGTGGCACGTAGCCAATGTTGTGGCCTGATTTTGTCCCTTAAACCCTGATCAATCGATCATTATGCAGATATGAAATTCAAACCATCTTAAAGTGCATTAAATTTTGTTAGCCACTATTTAGAGCTTGCAGTATTATAATTTAAATGCGATACAGATTTTGCTACAAAATAAGGCCATGCCACTGTCATCTACATACATCGTTGGTAGGTTCTGTTCTGGAAACATCCACGACTTCAATAGTTGTTAATTTGAGATGAACATTTTATTTATCCAATTCATAATAATATACACACGAAGAAGATTAAAGCTACATAAGTCAAGGTCTGCCAGGAGAGGAGTATCAGCGATGTCAGCGATCAAAATTTAAAATAAGGAAATGTCTTTCCCCTCTACACGAAAATAGCAAAGTAGCCCTATAAAATAAAATTTTCAGTGTGATTTTCAGTGTTCGATAGTGTTAAAATTATCCAAATCGCATAAAAAATCTTGAGCTAGAAAAAAATCTGATCTGACCATTGCTAAAAAATTTCCCATTCCGCTGGTGTCGTCTTTTCGTTCTTTTCCCGAGTACTCAGTCCCTCCTCTTAAACAAGAACTACATTAGTGATTATTTTATCTAATTATAGAATATCACTCTGTATTGTTAATCGATACCTATACACTTCTTACACTCTGGAGGGGAACGAATAACTAATTATAAGTAATTCGTTTATTTGTGTTTACTAACCGCATTGCACCGAAACTAAAAGGGTTTACCGCAAAAACATCGGCCAGCCAAGCAGCGGAGCAGAATAGCAATTTAGTTTTCCACCGTGCACTGTCACACTGCTGCAAACGTGTTCACAAACTATGTTAAATGCAAATGCCAGTGCGGACAATTGCTTTTTTCACAGTGATTGAGTGCGCAACAAGTTCACAACTATATTTGCACTAGAGCGTGTAAACAAACCAGAAGGATTATTTACACCGGAATATTTTATCATCCCAGCGACACTCACGCGATTCAAATTAAAGTTGGATAATGTGGACGAATGTAAAACAATATGGCAGCTATTCGGTCTGTGAAAACAAAGAATTACTTTCAACACAGGCAACAAGTACGCTATGAATTTCATAATATACATTCAGGTGTCCTTAATAAAGAATGTGCCTTCTAAGCTATTCATGAAATATCTCTGATTGTGATCTTTATTATACCATTGTTGAGGGAATATATTAAAATGATCTAAAACAGAGCGACTGGTGGGTTTTTAAAAATAAAATTATATTTATACCACACACATTATAATATCTGTCATACATATACATCGTTACAAACTAAACATATATTGCATGTTAAGAGACTGCTTTAATGAACACATTCAAAATATTTTTGCTTTTCAACTTGAAATTCACGCATCTTTTGAAAACGTTCTATTTCCCCTGCGAAAGTCACCCCTCGACCGCATGAATTCCCGCCTCACAACTTGCTTTGATCTGGAAGTGTGGCGGGCCGAAAAGATATGTCAGCGGCTCTGGAGTGAGGCGTCCTGCTCCCCATTACCGACTCTGGACGACATGCATCGACGTCGCTAAGCCACGAGGGACGTCGCGACGTCGGCGTCCCAGAGAGATTCCACAGCGGCGATATACGACGTGATATTGGCCTGTTCCTAATCTGGTTGAATGCTCTTTTTTCTCTTGCCCAGCCCGCAGGAAAGGTAGTAAAACGAACTTCACGTCGTGTAATTTATATAAGCATATTATTTGATGTTGCAAGAAATACTGGTGCAAGAAATAAGCTTATTTCTTTGAGCTTGGAGCGAGTGTTTCCATTTTTTGCTACGACTCTGTGATTTGTGTTTTTCCTCTAAATCATTTAACTATCATGATCAAAATATTTATAACTATGAACTTACATGAAAGGGTAAAAAATATGTGGAGGATGGAGCATAATAAATCATGGACTGAGGAGAATCATGCTTTTTAGTTTAATCTTGATTAATACTTTTTAGGCTAATAATTAAAATAATATTAAAATATTAAAATAATTTTAGCTAAGTTAAATTGTAGATATATAAAAAAAATTTAACCCGATTATTGAGTGACGATTCCATGATCGGCTTGACAGTTCATAGCCAATGAAGAACCCCCAAAAAGAATCAATTGACTAACTAGAAATTGTCATGTGTTCATGACAATGTTTAAATTTATGTGAACAGAGAAAATTAATTCACAGATTTTTGTGCCAAATTATTCAACATTTCCGTGACTTTCCTTGCCTTTTGTTCCACCTTCTTCCAAATCAAACGGGTCAACACGATTCAATAAATATATGTAGGTAATTGCCAACGTTTCGCCCATAAATTGGAAACACTGCCCATGAATATAACAGAAGAACGCTCGCTCACAATGTAGTTGCCACAATGCAACAACAGTGTTTTCACAGTTAAATTATCTAATATATTTGTCACAAGTCAAATAATTTTCCATTCCATTGTTACACACTTTGGTTTCAGCAAATTGATCATTTCAAAAGCCAAGTTTCTGCTAATGTTTGTGGAAGCTCACAGGGAGAAATTATGAAGTTACACTGATTAGAATCATTCGCTCGACTAGAAAATTGTATGAAAAGGATTAAATGTTGGAACGTAGAAGCTTTTGATGCAACTCAATTTGCTTGAACTAGCGAGATGCGCCATCTTATATGACAGGTTATTAAACTATTATATCGAGTTGCTTGGTCGTACTAGTCGTGCAGAATCATCATCGAATACCCTTGACATAAATTGACTTGAATTTATAAGTATTATCTTGTTCATTTATTATAATTTATAATACCTGCCAATGTGTTTTTAAAATCATAAGTTCCAGCTAGTTTTGATGACATGAAAATTCAATCTCGATGTCTTCTTGCCGGATCGTAAAGCTGCCTTCAAAATTGTTTCTAAACATGAAATCGTTAAAACGAAGCTCAAGTCACGACACTAATCATGAAACGAAATGAAATTCTGTGGGAAAATCACGAAAACAGTTGTTCAAAATAAATTTCCTTCATTTCTTATTTTCTTGATATTGTGATGTAGGTTTTATTGAACGTGAAACTAAGTTCAAAGGGCACATATCTAGTGGAGCGGTCGCTCCACCCAGCCAAGTCGTACTATACACTCACACTCACTCCACAAACCGTAAATGCCGGGAGCAGACCAAACACTTTTACTGTAAGCAACAACATGGCATTTTCGGCCTACTGGATCTTAAAAATGGAAAATATCACATTGTTGCGAAATATCTTAATTTCGAGCTGTGGCGCACCCAACCCCATATATCAAATTTGGGAACAACAGGTTATTACATTTGTGAGCTAGAGGGCCATGAAAACAGTGAAATTGCACCCCTTTTAAAACCTATCTCCATCTGATGATGATGATGATGATGATGATATCAGGAAACGTCGCTGTCACCGCCACAGCCTAAACGGCTGAACCGGTCGATCTGAAATTTTTACCACATGTGCACTTTTGGCGTCTGAGGTGCCTTTTTATAAAACCAACCGGCAGCCGCCATTTTGAAACCAGAAGTGACGTCATATCTCAAAAACGGCTTGACCGATCGGAATGAATCTAGCGCCAAATGATTCAGACGGTCATCTTTATGGAATACCAATAGCTGAAGTAGAAATGTACTATTACCGAAACTGGAAATGACGTCATAAATATGAATAATCATACTTTTATGACTTCTTACTACTATAACTACATATTCAGAAGGCTTATAATGATACATAACATTTATAGAAATAAATTCTAGGTGGCAGTAATTTCAGTCGCCATTTTGAACACCTGGAGTGATGACATAACTCGAAAACGGCTGGACCGATGGGAACGATGCTTTCGCAATTCTTCATGGTATATCACTTTAAGCTTGTATTTAGCACCAAACACAATTTTTCGTAGTAACCAATTCAGAAATGGCGTATTTTTTTAAAGGAATTAGTCATTGTTGCTCCGATATGTGTTACAAGTTTGGTAAATAAACTAAAATAATTAGTGATATCCCCATAAAAAACACTCCGTGTAAAAAAACCAGCCAAGTCTCTTCAACTATGAAACAATAGAAAACAATCTAAAAATTCAGCACTGAAAAGTAGTGATATCAAAAAATGGGCCAAGTCAAAACTTAATTTTAAAAGCCAAAATATACTTGGCGCATCGTTTTTAAGGGCATTATAGGTATATTATATATATTTAGGTATATTTAGTTTTTGGCATATGCTTCTATATTATTTATATACACGATGCGCCAAGTATATTTTGGCTTTTAAAATTAAGTTTTGACTTGGCCCGTTTTTTGATATCACTACTTTTCAGTGCTGAATTTTTAGATTTTTTTCTATTGTTTCATAGTTGAAGAGACTTGGCTGGTTTTTTTACACGGAGTGTTTTTTATGGGGATTCAATATAACTTCACGCATAAGTATTAGATATACACCCCACCAATAATGTAAGTCTCTTGAAACTCTATTTTAACAGTTCAGGACTGAATCAAAACTTATTAAGGGTCGGGTTTTCAATGCTCTGTTAAATTTAAACAGAGCTCGATTGTCAACAACAGCCAATGGCAGTCCTAACTACACCACTAAGTGCCAGTTTTTCAATGCCCCGATAGATTTTAAACAATTGATTAATTGGCAACAACCAATGACATTCCAATTAATAAATGACCAATTAAAATTAACTACAGGTTTTAACAGAGCATTGAAAAACCGACCCTAAGTAACTCTTAAACTTAAACTTGATTTAACAGAGCATTGAAAACCAGTCCTTCAACATTCTTATTATTATATTAACATGATATTGAATGCTATGTTGAAGTATAAGTCTCTTGTAGGTAGCTCGTAAGTCGCTGTGGTGTATATAGTGTTAAGGTCCGACTAGATTCCATTCGCAAACCAGATAAAAAATAAAATTAAGATTAGAAATTGCCAAGCGATCGTTAGGTCCTTCTGGAGGAAAACAGCTTCTTATTTGAACCATCAGCAATGTACCGGGAAGTTTCAATTCCTCAGTTCTCTCCAAAACGCAGCAGGTTTAGGCGAATATACTGCAAACATATTGTAAGTACCTATCAAACTGTCTGAACGATCTTCAGAACATGAGTTAGACAACTTCATGGCCAGGAGATGACAGTATATTATTGACGATATTTTATTTAATAACGTTCCGGCGTTTTATCAACTCCAAAATTAATACTATAAACAAAATGTATTCGAGTAACTTATTACAAAACATCTATTGCAGGAGGATCTCATTACAATCGATTATACTATTTGTGTGGTTGTGTATAAAATATGATTCAATAGTAATTGTACTAGTCACAACAATGACATATTTTCTTTAATCTCATAGCCATGTTATTACGTCATTTTTCGATACCCAGCTCCTCTATTGTAAATTTAAAAAAGTGTCAATATCAATCTCATTACAGTATAAACAACAGAAATCATATTTCACAAAGATACAGCTCTCATTAAATAATAATCTCCCCTTGTGCTCGACAGTCGTTATTTACAGCTCATTGTTTTGAAAATCCTATTATCTGACAAATATCCGACAAATGTATCTCGCTTTCCTGCTCGTGTGATGAAGCACTTACTACTGATTACTGAGTAAAACATCCATGCACATGTCACGGACGGTGTGATAAACGAGCCACATCGCATCTCACATCATCGATGTTTCCATACAGCAGCTGGACCGGAGGGATGATTCGATTAGTATTTTCCTACGAAACAACGGATATTAGCCTCGTGGATGATGTTCATTACATGGACGTTGACGTCGGTTTAGGCAGTCATCAGTGGCGTAGCTATAGGATTCGCAGTCGTGGTGTCCAGGGACGTGCACTTAGTAATCAGGGACGTGCACTTTGTAATCAGGGACACTCACTGTGTTAGCAGGGAGGTTCACTTTGTAATCAGGGACGTGCATTTTGTAATCAGGGACGTGCACGTTGTAATCAGGGACGTGTACTTTGTAATCAGGGACACTCATTTTGTTAGCAGAGACGTGCACTTTGTAAGTTTTAGAACTTTTATATCATTAGAACTATTATTTTAGTTTGTTATTGATTTTTGTATCAAAAATATACAATTTTGAAATACAAAACACACTAAAACAAGGCACATATTGACAGTTTTTAGGATTGTAAAACATTACAGATTTGCAAATTAAAATGTATTTGCCAATAATACCTATTGCATAACTATGTTTATTGTATAAGATACATAATATTATGTCATTTTCCGTAACAAAGTGCTATTTAAAAAATCGATATCTTCTTATTTCTTGAACTTATTTTGTTGGTTCCCCGTAATACTTAAACAATCATATTATTGATTTTATATCTCACATGACATGTATTTTCTGGACACACAATTTGTGCGCAAACTTTCAACCCCATCCCTTGAACATTCTCCCTGGTGAGTGGTGATATTGTTACTCCACTGTTTCTCGTATTGTCCTGGTGCCACATTATTCTGCGGCGATGATGATGATGATGATGATAATGATGATGATGATGATGATGATATGAACAGCGTGGTCTCGAGGGGATGGGGAGATGCTGTAATGATGATCATGGACAAAGCAATGGTTGGGTTAGCGGTGCGTAGACCTAGAAGATTCTGCTCAGTAATTTGTAGCTAATTCGAATCGTGTAATGTAGCATATGGTTATACTAATTGTTCGAATGTGCGTAATAATCTGACCGCAGCATGCTACTTCTGAGTCAATATATTGTAGAGGCTTTGGAATATTTTTTGAAATCTCCTCTGATTTACGGAAAGAGATTTCGAACTGAACTGGCACCTCCACTTGAGCTGGTAACAATGAAGGGAGATAATCTAGAACATGTACCTCGGTTTTTGGAAGTGGTAAAGGGACGTTTATGCTCCCACATTAATGGCGGGTTCGTTGTCTGATAATGGGTTAATTAAAACGCTGGATTTACGTTCGTTAGATGCATTCTTTGCGGCGGTAATAACATTAGGATAACGACCGTCGTATTGCATGCTTTAAATCAGAAGCAGATTCGCAATGATGTACTCTCCGAGGATACATCCAGTCATTATAAAAGACGGAGTGTAGATGAAACAGATGTTTCACTTTGTGTCTCGTTATATTTGAACTAGTAAACTAGTGCAATTGATTCGACAAATAAAATAATTTTCTTGTAAATAATTCAATTACCTCGTTTGAAATAGATACTGAAGTAATCGGAGCAAGTGGATTGGTACTCAGACGAATAAAATAGATTATAACGAGAAAATAGTATAATGGAGAGTGAATATGAACGTTTATTAAAATATTATACATAAAAATATCTTGAATATCTTTGAACGTGTCTTGAACACAAAATCATAAAGTTATGACAGCAAGTTATGAGTAGTCTACGACTGCGATTAATATAATGTTTTGAGCAGATAAATGTTTCATTACTCTTCATATTAATTACGGTCCAAGATATAAAAATAACGTAATTTAATTCTGAATAATTGATGTTCAATTACGAAATTCCAGGAATTATTTGACTTTGAGCTTAATTAGCGATGATGATTATAACCGTGATTGCGAGCCAGTTATTTTATCATCATTAACGAGATGAATAAATTACCGATGTAACATGTAAATGAATTCCAATGAGTTGAACATCTGTTTTTATCAATTATGCGTGATCGAGCACTTGCCAATAACATTACTGGCGTTTATTATAAATATTCACAACTCGCACAAGACTCATTCATTCTCACACAAATATTGTTGATAGCTCATCTCCAGTTACTCTTCTGGGACCAGATTCACAAAGATTATCTCCTAATACGTAGGTACTATCTTTGGTATTATCAACGTGAGTTTTAATAATATCTTTGGTATTATCTTTCATTTAACATGGTGTTCTTGGTATTAAATCAAACGATAATACGTATTAGCACATAATACCTTTCGTGAGTCCAGCCCCTGCCGTATCGATCAACAAGATTCTCACTTCACTTCACTTCTTATTTGATAAAAAAAAATATATATAATAGAAATATGGAACGTCGAAGACGAAGGTTTCTCATTGTAACTGGCGATGCATCAAGAGAGAAGTCATTGTGCTAAGATTTGGCTTCAACCTCAGCTTCTAATGATGTCTAACTTACAAACAACAATCTAGCGATAAAAAACGACGCTATTAAACGGAAGCGAGCACTAATTATTCCTTGGAGACTGTTTAGTTAACTTGAATGAACATTATCGGGAAGCCCGTTTTACAGTTGTTTGGAGTCGAGAGATTTTCATCTGTCGATGATGAAAACTTCAACTCTTCTTCGGCTGTTGTACCTACTTGAAACAAGATTAGTGTGGACGCAGATATTTTTGCTATTGAACAGACAAGACCGACAAACTTTACTGAGGTTTATTTTTAACTTGCAGACAGTCTACTGAATCGCATGACATTTTATTGGTTTATAATAGGTTCATGATCAGGAATAGCTTGATTCGAGCTTTTAATGTTGGTTTTAAAGACCAGTAAGAGCTTTAACTTTAATATAATCATGTGCCTATATTTAGATTGCATTTTTATAGCTGTCACTATTCTATCAATCGTGAATTATTC
>OW203762.1:41012327-41050064 GCA_934045905.1 Leuctra nigra
AACGGAATCAGACTATCAACTTTTGGTTGAGCAACTTGGTTCTGTTCGTGCGAAGTCACTTTGGTGACTACAATGTGCCAGCACGCGCTATGCAACCATGTTGTCAACCAGAAGTTGATCATTCCATTATATTCCAAAGGAACCCCGTGCATTAACTAGATTGATTCGTCTCGCAAACTATAGTCATTCCATAGAGATATATTACAGAGAGGGGTAACTACTGGTTAATGCTTGACTAATTTTGAAAGATCCTTTTTCTCCATATTGGAGATATTTAATAATTCACTGCCACTGAAATGGAAAATTAATTCGGAAGGCAGTGAAAAAATTACTTTGAGCTGTCAAATTTTAAACTTACTAGAAACACGTTTTTAACTTGAATCAGAAGACTATTACAATATTATATCTTGTTTTTACTGTACATTTATTTGTTCTGTGTTGTTTGTTACTGTGAAGTATGCACTGAAGGTTAGTACAAAGTAACATTCAAGTCTCTTGCCAACAACATTACAATCGAGGGGGGTGCCATTTTTAAAGTAATTTTTGAAATAATCTCCAAGATGGTGGCTGAGCATGCCCAGATCTACCCTGACAATGTACATCGCATCATACCAAGGCTGGCTATCTACTTGCCCCTCTCTGTAAGTATATGAATCTCTATGGTCATTCTTATTTTATTATACGAATACAATTTAATGAAAAAAATATATGAATATGAATATGAAATACGAAAAATATATGAAATATGAAAATTATGATGAAAATATCAAGCTCATTTGCCAGGTCAGCCCTTCGCCCCCCCCCCCCCCCCCCCCCCCCCTCAACAAATATTTCACAGCCAGAAATATTTCATTTATTTTATTACATAAAATTGTGTGAAAATCAAATGTTATTTGACTGGTGGCACGTTCTTATAAAAGTCCGGCACATCAGCCATAAAGTGTGCACATGCCTGCATCGAACCCCAACTACCAACCCCAACTCTCTTTCTACACTAAATATAAATACATAAACTTATATTTTGGCACAATTGAACACATGAACAGGTTAGCAGTTATAACGGGTTAAATCGGTAGTAGTTTGCTTTTGAACACTATTCAGAAACAAATAGCAAATAATAAGACAATTCTTTGAACTTCTCCAAAAACTTATTTATTATTCAGGACGTTTGTTTGAAACTTTTTTTGAAAATGTTCAAACATCCTGAAGAAGTCCTGTGTAACAGGAAGAAATATTGTACTATCAAATAATAAATAAACTTATGTAGAAGTTCAAAGAATTGTCATTTTATAATTTATCAACTAAGATCTGAATGATTTACAAATTAGCAAATCATGCTCTGACTTTGCATGGCATTCAGGCTTCACTGCTCCTCTACAGAATTGGAAGAATGGACGCCACTTATACGTACTACATTATATATTTGTTAAAATTGTGTAACCTAATGCATCGTCCCATCTGCACGGTCGTGAGGTGCCTGTCTCCCACCAGCGAGATTGTCTTTATCATGGGCGATTGAGATTCTTACTTATCATGGGTGTACGCAGCCCTCCCCCCCCCCCCCCCCCCCCCCCCGATATCAGAGCATCATCTAAGAAATCACAGCATTAAAAAAATAATACTATGTGAACAAAAAAGTTAAAAAAAAAGAGTCGGATCATGTCGGAAAACACCAAAATGACTGAAATTGAGTTAAAAATCTCCTAAATCTGCTAGCAATTGCTACAAATTTGCATTTGCTAAAACGGTGGTGAAACCCAAAACTATGCAACTATTTGTTAATGCGTACCATCTGCACTGTCGTGAGGTACTTCTTCCACCAGAGGAACTGTCGTACTCGCGGCCCCAGTGCCGTCAGGAAGTAGTAGGCGTACATCAGGATGTGTACGACCGCGTTCATGAACATGATGTAGGTGCCGACCCCGCCTGAGAAGGAGTCGATACACGTTGGCACACAGACAAATAGGTCGTGGTTTTATCATTAAGTTTTTCATTTTTAGTAATGAGGCGAAAATAATAACGATATAATATCGTAATAAAATTATACAATAAGTACAAAAAGTAGTATATTATACATATACAGGTTTAGCAGAGATTTTCAAAATTTCGAACTTCGAATTTTGAACCCCCTAAGTATCAGTGTTGGGGAAGGAACTTTTTGAAAAAAATGTCAAAGAGAACAGTATTTTTTTTTCGGTAAATATGAACACTTTTAATATGATTGCTTGAATACTTTGAATAGTACTTTGAAATTGAATACAATTCCGTATTGTCCAGGCTTCAGCATATTTAGGTTTAATTAATTTTGAGTAAAATTATTTTGTTCGGAAAATATGAACACTTTTAATGTGATTACTTGAATACTTTGAATAATACTTTGATTACATTTCCGTGCAAATAAATCAAGGAAAATCAGCTACTGTTGCCATTATTATGCACCTACCTTCTTCCTAATTTGCTACAACTATACTTACTTGATGACTTTTTTATTTTTTTTTCGAAAATATCTTTTTAAAAGAACTTAAATCCTTTTTTCAAGGAACTTGACCTTGAACGCATTCCTCAATGAAATAGTGAACTTGAACTTTCTAAAAGTTCTTTTTAGAAATGAACTTCCCCAACACTGTTGAGTGCTGAGTATGTAGTGCAGTGACAAATAGGGTATTGGCTGTTGTGAAGAGGTCTGGGTTCGGTTCCCGACGTACCTGGCGCGTACTTGACAGTGACCCATCCGAGTCCCAGCGTGGACACGTGGTGATAGAGATGAAGCACGGAGATCTGATTGTCTTTCTTCCTCAGCACGAACAGCAGCTGCCAGATACATGGGGCAGGTGTTAGATCCATATTCCATTACAATCATAATCATATTGGATTTCAGAGTTCAATTTAAAACAATATTTCATTGGCTAGAATTTCAAATTGCCCAACTTAAATTGTATAGTGGAATACCCACTCTAGACAACACGTACACTACATTGAACATTTATGATCTTCAATCATAAAAAATGACAAAACTGACACAGAAATTTATTTTTAAATTTCTAAATTTCTAAATTTAAGTTTTTGGTTAGTTTTTAGTTTTTTTTTTACTATTATTGTACTAGTTTTAATTTTCCTATTTATTTTTAAAATAAAATTGTGTTACAATGTTTACTGTAATTTTATTCTTATTATTATTGGTATCAAAATTATTGATTTCTTTTAAAATTTAAAATTTAATATTTTCATTATTGCTGCGCACATTGAAATAAGAAAAATCCTCTACCTTCTGTGTGTTTTTTTTACTGAAGGTAACAGGTGACTAGGTAATTTGTTTCTAAAATATATTAATTTCCCTCTGAAATCCTAAACCATGAAAGAATCCTAAGTTAAAACGTACAAGATTCAGTATTCACGTTAGCCTAATATTAATGCAAAACAGTTGTGATTTAAATAAATTAAAAAGGACTTACCGTATCCAGAAGATCCACTATTTTCATTATGAAAAAGACCCAACTCGCGTTCGCCATCTGTGCAATAAAATAGCATTATTCTAGGTCCGTGAAGTTAGCACCGCCCATTAACGCACTAATTATCTCATGTGTGGGATGAATTAGTGCACAATTAGTGCGTTCGATCGGCACTAATTTTATAATTAGTGCGTCATCCGTTTCCGAGAAAAACGCACTTTACTATGGGCGGTGCCAACTTCACGCAGCACCGCCCATTGACGCACTAATTTTAAAACCCACACAGGCAATTAGTGCACAATTAGTGCGTTCGATCCCCCCCATTCCCATAATTAGTGCGCACTTACTTTTCGAGTTATTCGTGAATAACCGTGGGCGGTGCAGCACCGCCCATTGAAAATTTCAAGGTTTTAGGTACGCCATGTTTTAGTGCACAATTAGTGCGTTCGATTCCCCCATTCCCATAATTAGTGCGCACTTACTTTTCGAGTTATTCGTGAAAAACCGTGGGCGGTGCAGCACCGCCCATTAAAAATTTCAATGTTTTCAGTACGCCATGTTTTAGTGCACAATTAGTGCGTTCGATTCCCCCCATTCCCATAATTAGTGCGCACTTACTTTTCGAGTTATTCGTGAAAAACCGTGGGCGGTGCAGCACCGCCCATTGAAAATTTCAATGTTTTCAGTACGCCATGTTTTAGTGCACAATTAGTGCGTTCGATCCCCCCCATTCCCATAATTAGTGCGCACTTACTTTTCGAGTAATTCGTAAATAACCGTGGGCGGTGCAGCACCGCCCATTAAAAATTTAAAGGTTTTCAGCATGCCATGTTTTAGTGCACAATTAGTGCGTTCGATCCCCCCCATTCCCATAATTAGTGCGCACTTACTTTTCGAGTTATTCGTGAATAACCGTGGGCGGTGCAGCACCGCCCATTGAAAATTTCAAGGTTTTCAGCATGCCATGTATTAGTGCACAATTAGTGCGTTCGATCCCCCCCATTCCCATAATTAGTGCGCACTTACTTTTCGAGTTATTCGTGAAAAACCGTGAGGGGTGCAGCACTCGAAAAGTAAGCACTCGAACTCGAAAAGTAAGTGCGCACTAATTATGGGAATAGGGGGGATCGAACGCACTAATTGTGCACTAAAACATGGCGTGCTGAAAACCTTGAAATTTTCAATGGGCGGTGCTGCACCGCCCACGGTTATTCCCGAATAACTCGAAGAGTAAGTGCGCACTAATTATGGGAATAGTGGGGATCGAACGCACTAATTGTGCACTAAAACATGGCATGCTGAAAAACTTGAAATTTTCAATGGGCGGTGCTGCACCGCCCACGGTTATTTGCGAATAACTCGAAAAGTTAGTGCGCACTAATTATGGGAATGGGGGGGATCGAACGCACTAATTGTGCACTAAAACATGGCGTACTGAAAACATTGAAATTTTCAATGGGCGGTGCTGCACCGCCCACGGTTTTTCACGAATAACTCGAAAAGTAAGTGCGCACTAATTATGGGAATGGGGGGAATCGAACGCACTAATTGTGCACTAAAACATGGCGTGCTGAAAATCTTAAATTTTCAATGGGCGGAGTTGCACCGCCCACGGTTATTCACGAATAACTCGAAAAGTAAGTGCGCGCTAATTATGGGAATGGGGGGAATCGAACGCACTAATTGTGCACTAAAACATGGCATACCTAAAACCTTGAAATTTTCAATGGGCGGTGCTGCACCGCCCACGGTTATTCACGAATAACTCGAAAAGTAAGTGCGCACTAATTATGGGAATGGGGGGGATCGAACGCACTAATTGTGCACTAATTGCCTGTGTGGGTTTTAAAATTAGTGCGTCAATGGGCGGTGCTGCGTGAAGTTGGCACCGCCCATAGTAAAGTGCGTTTTTCTCGGAAACGGATGACGCACTAATTATAAAATTAGTGCCGATCGAACGCACTAATTGTGCACTAATTCGTCCCACACATGAGATAATTAGTGCGTTAATGGGCGGTGCTAACTTCACGGACCTCATTATTCTGAATGTTGACACTCATGGTTTTATTACCTTGCGAGGGGGGGGGGGGGGGGGGGGCAGAGCACATGTTATTTATGTATTTATTGTGTATTTTGTTTAGTTTTCCTTTACAGTTTTCTTACCGGAATGTTTAATTACAGTACATTGTTATATGGACACTTGCTGACAGAGGAAAAAGCTTATCTTTATAGTCTTTGTAAATGAAATTCCAACGATCCTATTGTTTATGTGTGTGGATTTTCCGTGAAAATATTATACATGTACCGGCACGGGATTGTAAGTAATACCTATATTAATGCATTATTGTATGATTGTATGATTATTGTTACGAATTCGTTACAACTCCGGTAGCTTTATCAAATGTCATGATCAATGTTTACGAACGTGCGTGAGCAATTAAATTGAAGGTTTTCTCATGTAATGTCAAATGGGTGTCAATGTATAGGAAATACACGAAGGGATGGGAATCTACTGCGACCAGTGTCTAGAGCGAGATATGGTATACATGACACATCCATATACGATGTATATCGTTTTTTTTTAGGAAATTGTAAATTGTTGTAAGGATTATTGTATAATAAAGTGTTAGTCATGACGTGTCTGATAATAATAATTTTAACCAATCTAAAAAAATAAAGAATAATACACTCTTTCACTAAGTCCCTGGTCACTTTCGCACGAGGAGTGTTGCGCAACTTTCAGCAGAGTTTTGCAACTTTCAGCAGAACTGCTTCGCTAATAGTTTCGCCAACCGATTGCCGCCTCGTGTGAAAGCAGCATGGGATCGTTCAGAAACAATATTCTCAAAAAGAAAACAAAACAAAATAACAGATTGCTAATTTAGATTATATTTAAAAAAATACTAATTAATTTGTTTATTGCACGGAAAATGTATAAACCCGAAAATTCTCACATTATCTACCTAAACAGATCATTAATTTAAATGCTTTAAAATTTATATTTCCAAATTCATTTGCTATATATGCACACCTTTTTTAAAAAACTTTACTTTTGAGTCTGAAAAATAAAGAACGCTATAATAACATGATACAGTAAACGATTTCGAATTTTCGTACGAAAAGTGGCTGTCTTTTTATACTCTCTGAACCCTACTGAGACAGTGCGGCCTGAGGCTGCGGTGTTTGAAACCCGTACATGCAACGGGATTTGAACCCGCGCTCTTCTTACCTACTTTATTCGGATGAAATGCGCTAGACAGTGCATATCGCAATGCATTATTCGTCATGCTCGTGGAATATTGAAGATTTCAAGAATAAAGTGACTGACGTCTTCGGTTTTGTTGTGTCGTTGCGATGTTATTATTTGCCTCCTTACTGATCATATCGCGTAATTACTTTTAAGCGTGTCATGTTGTTAGGTAGTGGATCATATCAATCGATCGGAAATGTATTTCTTCGTCACGTTTCTTCGTCAAAATTCTTTCATGTCCATAAATTCCGAAAAAATCGAAAATTTGTTTTTTGCGGTATGTAAAATGATATTTCTTGAAAATAAGATTTTTTACAAATCTTTGAAAATTAGGTAGATACTATTTCTATGGTGTAACATCTTACCCTCATTGCGATGGGATCCATAGAGTAGTCCATGATCGGACACCAATACGACAGATCTCCTTTCCTCCATCCAGCCAACAGCATCTGATGATCACAGCAGCGCGTTACTTCATGCTTTTTATCACGACGTCAACACTTATGCTGACACACTTGTTTGTATTATTATTGTTATTGTTATTATTCACGCCAGGTTGTAGCCCTGCATTGAAGTTTTATAAACTGTGAATACTTGTCCTTGCAAAAATCATCATTCTTAAATATGTTTTGAAACTATTCTTCTTTGAAATATTATAAAATTGAATATGTTCTTGAAGTGATGTCAACTCCCAGATGGTCATCTAGCAAGCTTTTCACAATTGTAAATATTAGTTTTTATCGTTTAGTTGCACAACTCGTTGAAACAGATGCACAAAGGAACAAATCCAATTTTAACAATATTTCGAATGAATAGTAGGTATGTGTTTTTAAAAGAACTAATTAACTTACTGATTTTTTTTATTTTTTATTTTACAGAGTATTCTTTGGGGCCAAAAGTATAAAAGAATTAGCCTTTTTATTTAGTTTTATTAGTTTATACAATTTATTACCTATAATTCTGTATAGTAGCCTTCTAGCGATACTCTCTCACTCTTTTCGAATAAACTAATTAGGTAACTAACTAATTATTTATTTTCTCATATAAACGAATGACTTGCCTCTTTGACGATCCATATATTGACGACAATCTGCATGAGGTTCAGTATCTGGATTTGTCTGCTAAGATTGTATGGTTTTCTGTTGGCCATGTATCTTCTTCCCCACACGAGTACGAGATAGAGATAGCCAATCACTATGGCCATGGTGGGCAGCGGACTGGCCATCAGGGGCCATTCTTTCACTCTTTCGTCTGTGGCAATATTCAGAATATGCAGGATTTACAAAATACTCATTATTCGGAAATTTCAATTTAGTTCCTAAATTTTACAGACCACCCCCATAAGTAAATTTCTGATTAGGGACTGCAGAAAGTACAGGAAATACAGATTGGTGTTATACATATTATTAAAACTATTACTTAAATGACACATGCTTCACATAATATTAATAGAATAAATACGTAGATATTATTTTGGGAGCTTAGAGAGAGGCAAACAAATACCTTTAACATGAAAAAAAGTAATGAATCAATATGACCGCATTGTTATCAAAGTTTCGACCTGTCGTTGCTGTGAGTTTCTAGAGCATACATTAACCAATTCTACTCATTACTGTACATCGCTTAATTAAAATCAGAAAGGTGATTGACCTTCTACGTGGAATTATAAACATTGGGTCCCACTAATAATTAGGTACCGTGAAATTCAATTGTCTTGCATGATTGACCAGTTCACCGTTTAACCTGCTATCCATAGTTCATGGTACTCACCACTGAACTCGTTGATGAAGACGTGGAAGTTGTAGGTGAAGTTCTTGGCTAGCACCTCCATGACGACGGCTACGGCTGTGAGGAGCCCGACAGAGGTTTGCGACCAGCGAGAGCTGTGGATGGCCAGACAATGAGGCACATGCATTGATGGTGTTATATAGGCCGACGCACGATTGCCACAAGTTTGTGCTACTGAGGGGAGAGGTAAAATGTTGCAATGTGCAGCTTGATGCGGTGTTTAAAGAGGAATTGGAGTCGTATTAATTGTCTGTTGGGTTGTCAAATTATCATTTTGTTATGGTTCAACTATTACATTGATAATTTCGAGAAGCACACGAACAATTTTATAATAGAACAATTTTGTTAATATTTGTGGCATTGGAGTAATACTGCTGATTTATTCAATTATTATCTAAGAGTTAATTCTGTACAGGAATTAACTTATCTGTTTTACTATGAAACATTTTCAACTCTTTTATAGTTGACAATGAAATTACAATTTATGTGGAAGTCAATAGACATTAGACAATAATAGATTTTGTGACATTGGATTACTATGAATCTTCAATCATGATATATTTATCCAGTACGTACTTATATTTAATTTAATTGCATTGACCTTTAAAATCGTCTGAAACATAATAATAATGCGACTGAAATAAGTTAACCCAGTGCCGCTATCGCACGAGACGTCTGCGAAGTGTGGCACTGGCATCCCAAGGATGTAATTGAATTTCACAGTTATTGAACCAGCTCATAGGACGTCGCTTGTTTTTACAGTTTCAATGTCGCCCTGTACAGTCGCGCGGTGTTTTGCTTGTGTCTTCGTGGGGCGCGTGTAGACCGGGCTTGTCGCTGAGTTCAATTCATTCAGCGGTTGATCGCTTTGAGACGACTTTTTCACATATCGAGTCCACAACACAGCGAGCCGCGCTGCAGAGACGTACAAGATGGTTTTATATTTCAATGTCATCATTCTTACATGGAATGGATTTTACTTTTGTCGTTGCTGTGTTTACAATATTTCAGATCAATTGGTTGATCGGCGTGACACGCGAAGATACTAAGAGGAACGAAGTGATGTTCACCCGTAGGTTCCGGAAAATGTTTAATTTCGAATATGAACATTTGTACCATACGCGAGTTTAACGTATAATTTTCGGAACTTCGATAACGATATTTGATCACCGAAAACGGTTTCTTAAAATTACTTTGTTATTTTATAACATGTTTTTTTTTGTAACGAGGGGTTCTTATCTCAAAATCTGCAAAATGTTAACTAGGAGGTAAAACGAGCCTCTGCGAACCTCCTGCAGCTCACCCCTGCTTCACGATTCTAAGTTCTAACAGAACCATAACCCAACATTTTTATTTTAAATGTGATGTCGTCTTGTGACTGTAAGAATAATGTAAGACAATGTTCACCCGTCAAAATGTTACATTAATTATTTATTGCAGAACCAATAAACAGAGTTTGTTTAAAAAGTATACAGCAAACCAACCACATAAGCAAAATTTCAGGTCGATCAGAGAAACGGTATGATTACTGTATCGTGACAATGTTCCAAATAAAACGAGAAAACATAGGTCTATGCCTAAACCAAAATATTCGAAAAAAATGTACCCTCGCTGCGCTAACCTAAATTACCTATCCTACTGAGATACCCACTTTTCCACAATTTTAAGGGTAGTTAATTTACTTCATGTGCAATTTATAATCAAGATTGTCGTCTAATCTTCTAAATATTTAAAGCCACTTCAAATATGAATATCTTCGCTGTCCCTTTGCAGAGTTATAACTCCGACTTCGATAGACGTATTAATTCATAATCTACCATGAAAATTCCTTTAGACTTGGACTTGTATATTTTTCAATCATTGTGAAAACTCCCAACTCATTGTTCTATGAATGTATCAACCAACACATACAGTATAGGCACATACACAAACACATTATAACACCATGCAATGTTTCTTACTTATGTGAAACAACCGCCTCCTTCCCAACTCCATGCATCCCCCAATCAAATCATCCTTTGCTACTAGCCTAGTTGCAGGAAAGTTAAACACAGTTTTTGTTTGTTATACACCATTACAATAACAAAGGTAAAAAGGTTGTCACGCAGCAGTCAGTTGTTATCATAACTTTCAAGTACACAGTGTTTAGTGATCACAGAAGTATTTGTTGAGCAATTCAATGCATGTGTGCAGGTAGATAATCATTTTGATAGTATACCTACTAATCATGTGTAATTGCATACCTTCCTACAGTTATGGGACTTCACTATCACTTCACGATTAGAAATGTATTAAAATTAATTGTTGTATAGTTTCTTATACACCATTACAATAACAAAGGTAAAAAGGATGTCACGCACCAGTCAGTTGTTATACATTTCCGATCACATTATTTTTTGTATGGTTAGGAAGAATGGGGAATAGTGAGATACAATTTGTTTCTGGCTGCTATAATTTTATTTTTGAACTAGACATAGAAAGTAAGGCTTATGATGACAATCTTTTAGGTAAACAATAGTGATCAACTAGATTGTTTGTCCTGAATATCACAAATAAATATAACAACGTATTTTTTTTGCCTCACTCCCCCCCCCCCCCCCCCTCTCCCCCCATAAAAACGAGAAAAATGTGTTAAATATTGATAAAATACATCAACCCAGTAATATCAGACATCAAAAAACAAGATTAAATTTGTTTATTTTGTTTTATAATTTATCATTTGTCTGTCTATATCCCACCCATTTTTGTGTCTCTGTACCCCAGGGGCTGGATTCACGATACGTATTATCGTTTGA
The DNA here is from genome assembly GCA_934045905.1 of Leuctra nigra. NCBI lineage: Eukaryota > Metazoa > Arthropoda > Insecta > Plecoptera > Leuctridae > Leuctra > Leuctra nigra. The sequence goes on from OW203762.1 coordinate 41,023,610, forward strand.
TTTAATACCAAAAACACCATGTTAAAGAAAGATAATACCAACGATAGTACGTATTATTAGGAGATAATACTTTTTGTGAATCTGGCCCCAGGAGTCCATGGAAAATGGAAAATGGAATTCAAGTCTAAACAAAGGAAGCTAATATGTTTCAACATTTGGATATTATCAGTGTAATATACTCGTCAGAAATAAGACCAATACAAATTTTAATTTAACAATTGTAAAAGATATAAATCAAAACATTCAAGTTTTCATACCTCAAAATCAAAATTTGCTTACCTGACAGTGTCAAGTGCGTGATTTTTGGTAAGAATGTGTAGTTTAGTTTTAGTACACCACCCTTACCACAAGTAGCACCACTGACTTTGTATCATTTATGGGCAAAATATTTAAAATGTCTCACTGCATCCCGTCCTCCTCTACTATGTCAAATCATTGGAAAATTCCTGACCCGATTTTCCGGTGCTTATTTTTTGTTTTGTAAATTTATAGGAACTAAATTAAATAAAAATCAATTGTGTTATTAATTAAAATCATTTACCTGTCGATAAATGCTGCTAAATGACGTTTTATTGCATTGAAGAGAACACGCACCACCTTTGCCGAAGTAAGTGTGACAAATGCAGCAACAGCCAACTAACAAGAAGTTATATACCTGTCGGTGCAGTCATAAACTTATTTAATCTAACTCTGGTGACGTAAAGTAAATAGCACCGTTATTGAAAACATTGATTGACACACTGGGGCTAAGAAACCGACGCCTATTGTATTTTATTCAAGATCGATCAACACGTGAAATGTGTGCACTTCGGATTTGGATTGAGTGTCATTGAACTCATATTAGACACGATTTAGGCTAACCTGAGTCATAGAATTAAATGTTAACTTACAGACAATGATTGGCGAAATAGTTTATTCTCAGGATTGCTTATGTTTATTAATGTGTGCGTCACTATTTCATATGAGAAAATTGAAAACAAATCTTAAACGATAATGATTTTGTACATTACTTTGAAAGATATTTGGCCGGGGATCTCTAACTTGACTGAAGACATGTTACTGGTTCGAGCTGTGATTCGGACTTCTATTTTATTTCATCATCCCTTCATCTTATTCTGACCGCTGACTCCACTGGAAGACACCGGCAGCTGTACCGGGTTTCCTCTCCTCCCTATCACCACGTTAGTAGATGAATTCTCAGTAGAATCATAACTTTTAGTGGTTCCCTTTGTTGTTTGTTAATGTTATATAACTTTGAAACAATTCAGATGGTTTGCAATGAGATGAGAACAAAAGTTATATTCCTGAGTCATTTTAATACAATACTTTTACAACTAATAATAAATAACATAATACAACTTTTATGGTAGTTATTGCAAATTTCACAACGACTACAATCACGAACTTGTTTTGTTTTATCAGCAATGCAAAACATTGAAGTTTACCCCCAAGGACTGTCATAATGTTGACACGTTGACGGGTTAGATTGAGATAAATCGATGTATTTTTGTAATACGTGATTTCTCCGGGGCTTTACAATTGCCCAGGAAACCATTAAAACTATCAAATATTGCCACACAGGGGCTGGATTCACAAAATTCTTTATCGTTTTTATAATCCTATATTTTATTATTATCTTCCAAAAACACAATGTAAATGAAAGATGATACAAAATCCAGTAGTCTCGTTTGTTTGTTTTTTGCCTGCAGTGCCCAGGTCAAACCGTTCAACCAATCGATCTGAAATTTTGCACACATCAGCCATTCTGAATGGCGCCATCAAGATAGTTGCAACAATTGAGACATAGTGAGTGGCAACATAGTCACTTAAAACTATGATATGGGTTGACTCAAGATATCACATAATTATTTTTCGAATTTACCTACATAAATTGAATTGTTAAAAAAATTGGTATACCTAGTTGTGAAAACAATACGACGTGAATTTGCATGACCAAACTTATAATCTATATCACCAGCAAAAAGCGTCTACATCGAGTTGTACAACTCAACGAGGATATAACCCCATAAAATATGAATACATACACTGGTTCAGTTTCGGATCGGTTGCGGACGCACTCCAAATGGGCTAAACCACGTCAATCAGCTGCTAAAGCGTCACATTTTGAGTGTTTTAATGAGCGTTTTAACAATAAATGAATGATTACTTATAGTTATTTTGTCTATTAATTACAAGTGTGTACATGGAGGATCAATGAGCTATTTTATACAATGTTGATTGTCGCCTTTTGTACCAATGCAAATAAAGATATTTTATTTTTAAAAATAAATTGAATTGAAATTTTTGTACATTTGATGTTTACATTTATCAATTATATCAGAATTGTAAGCAGAGCAACAGAACTGAAATAAATAATAAGTGTTAATTAAGTTGTGTAATTGGCCTAATTCTTATTCGGAATGTATTCGCAAAATCGCGATTGTATTTAAGCAGAGCATGGGAATGGGAGACAATTAACATGTCTACCCCTGAACCCATATTGCCACCACAATTTTCGGCGTGTGTTTTGGTATAGCATTGAAATCGACACACTGAAATTTTATGTTAATTCTATGTTATTGGTTAGAGCTTGAATGTGTTCTTTACTTGCATTTAAATATAAAATTACGTACCTACATTTTAGTTCACAGCCTATAACGGTTGGTGCAATCAATTGAGCAGAAATATAGACCTATAGCACAGCAATATTTTAAATGCCAGTTTGAGAGAAGATTTTTGACTGCACGACACAATTTGTCCATAAATTGTATAAAGCTCAATATTCGAACATTTGCATAGAGTTAGGACAGGGGTCGGCAACCTTTTTTGGTGAAGGAGCAAATTTCCAAAAAATTAATAACATAAGTAATAATGGGAGTCGCAGTAGAGGCAATCAAATATAATACATACACCGAAAATAATTCATTGAATTACTTGTTTATTTTGATATTTTGACGAACCCCCCAGTGCCGATGGGCGTTTATTTAGAATTACAACAAATTTAAAAGTGGTTCTGGCCCCTGGGACCCTAAAGTGAACAAATTGAAGCAAATAACCTTCCCGCAGGGAGTTTTTTTTTAGAATTTCAACAATTTAAAAGTGATTGTGGGACTCTACATATTAACAAACAGAATAAAAAATCTTCCAAATGTTGCCCCGCAGGGCGTTTTTTCTTCAAATTTTCAAACTTTGCGATTCCAGATTTTTATTTAAATTATAAAGAGCCATTTAAGAACCACAGGAGCCGCAGGTTGCCGACCCCTGAGTTAGGAGGTTATACTGCTTTACTATAAGACGGTCTTGACGCAATTCCCAAACAAACAATTCCTCTCCTATGCGAACTGGAGAGCCGCCACTAAGTCCCCGTCGTATTGTTGCAGTCCCGGGACAAGATGATGCGCGGCGTGCGTCGGGGCTGCGTGCGACTCAAGGGCGCCGTCATCGGCATCGACGACGAGGACGACAGCACGTTCACGATCACCGTCGACTCCAAGACGTTCCACTTCCAGTCCCGCGACGCCGAGGAGAGGGAGAAGTGGATCCGCGCCCTCGAGGACACGATCTTGCGGCACGCGCGTCGGGTGAGTGCCGCTGGCGTCGTTCAAGAGGGGCGTCGTTCAAGAGGGGCGTCGTTCAGGAGGGGCGTCGTTCAGGAGGGGCGTCGTTCCCGGACGAAGTTGCTTTTTAGTTATTGCGCAGATGTTGGAGGCACCGCATCGGATGTGGGCATACACACTGCAGTCCTTTGGTACATCTGTAAATTTATTTCAATAATCTCGTTTTATCTGATTTCATCAAATATGACTTTGAGATTTATACGATAGAAGTACACCTACTCATACGTTATGATATTTCTCTCCTTCAACATAATGTATATAATATTGCCTGTCTTGATTGTCGTACTCTCTTGGCTCGACATAGATGTACCTAGGATGTACGATGTACTCACGTCCAGTCAGCGACGTCTGCTTCGACAGTTTCCACAGAGCACAAGGCGCTGATTGGTCGACAGAGCTTGGTCACGTGGTATAACACGACAGAAAAAATGAATTAGGTATAATTAGGACATTTTTAATCGAAAAGCAAATCCAGAATACACCTCATTGTTAGAAAAGAATACCTTCTTGTACCTGACAGGTATAATCATTATTATTTTACAAAAGCTTCCAGAACACTCATATGTAAAATAATGTTGTTTTTGCGATGAGCTGCCGCTTTTAATGCAGGTTCCTTACGTATCTACAAGATGCTTTGAAGCGATTGCTCCTGACTCTTCCAACTGCCCTGCCCCTTTCCCGTCCATTCCAGTCTTCTCGACTCTCAGTCTCCATTTTCGCATCTTTGCAACTTCTTCGCTGCCTCACCAACTATAACATTCCCACTTCAATTCTAGTCGTTTCCACTTTCAGTCTTCATTCGCCCAACTACTTCCCTGCCTTTGCGCTGACGCTGTGCTCCACTTCCATTCCAGCCGTCTCCACTTTCAGTCTTCATTGGCCCAACTACTTCCCTGCCTTTGCGCTGACGCTGTGCTCCACTTCCATTCCATCCGTCTCCACCTTCAGTTTTCGTTCGCTCAACTACTTCCCTGCCTTTGCGCTGACGCTGTACTCCACCTCCACTCCACTCATCTCCTCTTTCAGTCTGCATCCTTATCTTCCTCGATGCCGGTAGGAAACTGTGGGCGATGTCACGTCGGCGAGTTGCGTGTTTTTAATGCTGTCGCTTACAGATGCGGTGGGATCCGACAAAACCGACGCCGAGTATCCAAGAATTTGAGAAAAAGCTCTCGGAGGCCGATGCCTACCTCCAATTGCTCATCGATCAGACTAAAGTAAGTTGACTCCTGTTGGTGGTGTGGTGTGTCGTCATCTCTGTTGGTTGCGCCGAGGTCTCGCACTGTCGTCGTGTCTTGTCTTTGCACTTGCTGCACAACGCGTCTAGATGAATGCCGCACGCACCGAATGTTTCTACATCTTGTGATTGTTATTCCTGTACTTGTATGCTGGAGCTTTTCAATTTGTTTTATACTTCGAATTCGATAGGTACTAGAAATAATGATTTTCAATCCCTGTACATTTGATACAATGTCCAATACGTGATCCTAAATAATTCCAGTTTTGTCTAGTTAAATATTTCATTGTTTTACAATTAATTAAACAGGTACTAATTTCTTTTGCTTCTTTCAAACAAATGCAGCTGGCATAGCGACGTCCTCGAATTTAGCAAAAGTAGAATTCCCATTGACTGCTTTCCTATTCTAATCCATTTTCAGTAGGTTATGTACTATTGATTCGCCCCCCCCACCCCCCCCCCCCCCCCCCCTACAATCCCAAACCACATTTTGGAGCATGCAATTTTCGTATTTTAGTACTAAACAAATATCCAGGTAGTAGTACTACATAGACTCTCAGATTTCTTATCAGAGTCACGCAATCTGCATTTCTCTAACAATTACAATTTAAATCACAGGCCAGCTTCAATCATATTTATAAAAATAATCGTATTTTTAAATCGATATAGGTAGTAGTTAATAATATCATTGTTTGTTAACCATTGACACATAATTGCTAGTGAGTAGTGCGTGAGCAATATTAAAAATCGATGATAAATAGAAATTGATCAGTAGAATTTGACATTATGTTGTACGTTCGTATTGATCATGGTACCTAGATCCTTCAGATTATACAAGTATCATTCGTGTTATGTCGTCCTAGATGTTAATCCCATAGGTAGTATTAAGTTCGTTCATGCTCATTAAAAAAAAGCATATTCCAATAATCCTAATTACCTATTAACTTTAATTGTGTTTCTAGTGTAATTAAAAGTATGCCTAGTCAGATTGTGAGGTATTGTCTGAAGTAGTAAACACGTTGGCACCGCACCCATGACGACAAGGCATGTGACTGATTGAAATTCACTTTTGCAGGCGTTAGCGGGGAGGATGGAGAAGATGACAGACGAGACAGACAAGGGTCGATGCCAGGTCATCAAGGATCATTCAGAAGTAAGTCCCGAAATCAACTCAACTGATTCGTAGAGCTCCTGTTACATTATTATTTATTGTGCCGCAAAACTCTAATTTGCGTTTGCGTAATTTTATCACTTGTCATAGGAAGTGGTCAAGAGTAACTAAGGGTAACTTGGGACAAGCACAATGTCAACCAACTCCAACTCTAGAAGCAAGTCGCATTGTCCCAAGTTACCCAAGTTAAGGGTAACTTGGGACAAGCACAATGTCAACCAACTCCAACTCTAGAAGCAAGTCGCATTGTCCCAAGTTACCCAAGTTAAGGGTAACTTGGGACAAGCACAATGTCAACCAACTCCAACTCTAGAAGCAAGTCGCATTGTCCCAAGTTACCCTTTAGCTCCAAGTAACTCGAGTGTTGTACATTTTGTACGTCAAAACGCCGATTGTACTCAGTTACCTCTTCTGATTACCACTTCTGTTGAGTAGGTACTACTAGTATTAAATAAAGTCCAATCATTACCTATAGTACGTTGTACCTATAGTCATAGCTATAGTACATTTCACAAAGTAGGTAGGTACCTAGTTAGTAATTAGGTGTAGGTACCATATTTGTATTGTATTTGGATGTAAAATTTATTTACCTGAAGTGTCCACACAAGCCACAAAAAATACTAGGTTTTATGATGTGCCATTTTCTGTATAGATTGAATGTGAAAGTTACGAATCAATCTACCCCAATGACTGGAAATTCCGTGGAAGGCAATTCCAATCTTTTATGAAATAATATTAGAAAATTATCAGATTTCCCGAAAAACAGTAGTGCAGAAAGATAACTTTCTGTCAAGTGTCAAGTCTGGCTTAGGTCCTATGCTAACTTCATTTTAAATTGTATATTAGAGTTGAGCGGCTACAGAATTTATGAAATTTGGTAAATCCATTGGATTAGCTTAATCCTACACAGACGATATTTTTAAAGATGATAGAACTAAGGCTACCAGACATTTCGTAATAAATTGAATTTAAAATCATGTCTTGTTGGGTTTTATATTGTGTGAAGCAAGTAGGTTGGGTAATTATAAAACATCGAATACTTAATTTATTTGTGATTACCTACAGCTTTTTTTATTAATTGTCCGCGCAATAAACTTGAATGAAAAGAGGTGTTTTGTCTGTTTTTTTTCTTTCTTTTAATTAATAATCGCCATCAATTTGTGATTAAAAAGTGTAATTAGCATGTTTATTCCGCATTACCCAAGTGGCAAAACCACGCGAACATTGCTCGAGATGTTTTTTAGCACGTTTTTCAGTGGCCATGAGAGTACCACCTTGCCGGCAAGGCAAATCGATATCAGTGCAAATCTAAAGGGGGAGTCTCTCTGAAAATGTAGACCCTCTCGGGCCAGTTTATTTCAAAAGCCAGTTGCACGAAAATCATCTTTAGGAAAGCCGGATGCACAAATGACGTGTTATTATAGTGTCACTTTGTTACAGGACATGTTGGAATCAATAAAACACTCCATCGTATTGCTGCAAATCGCTAAGGTAAGCATTAGGTGTTGGGGATTATTGTGTGAGTGTGTGTGGGTGAGGAGGCAGGCAGGCAACTACTACTACTCGCCTGTAATGCGGGCTGTCTAGTAGCACGGCGCAAGGCAAAACACAATGCTTTCACTTGCACTGTCACACTCTGAGTGAGATAGTACAGGCATGGTACAGGCATCCTGTCACCGGCTACGATTCGCGCTGTCATATTTCAATCGTATTTTAGTCAATATCTATTGGTTTAATCTTGAAGCGAAACGTTAGAATGTGTGGACGCCGTGATAGAGGAGATATGAACGTGCTAGTATTAACTTACTGTTATGCAACTGCCTGTTGTAAGATGATGCAGTTGCATTTGGTTTGCAGAATACTGCACATCCAGTGAATGGCGTCTATCAACCGGCGACTACGAGTGCTTCGTTTTCTCTAGACAATAGTGAGGTCTTGGCGCAGAGGGCGGCACACACGGCAGGTAGGTAATTATTTACTTACACAAATCGAACGTTATCAAAAATGAATTGTTGTTTTCGTGGGCTTCTGTGATCAGTATTCAGTCGTATTGTCGTCTGGTTTCAATGTCCATGGGGATGATTTCTATACCTATTCGTTTGACTTACCTAATTTAAAATGATGGGGGCACACTTATGGCTCAGAATTTTTGATGACGCAACGTAGAATTTCAGCCAATGTTAATTTTCTGACTACTTTGGAATGTAGTAAGTGTTTAGTCGCTTACAATAACCAACACCAACAATAACTGACATTTTCTAATAAAATTGACAACACCACTATTTTTGTTTTTAAACCACCACATGGTGTATCCAGAAAGCTTTGGTGACTATTGCAATAAAACAAATGCGTAGAATTTCATTGTAGAAATCACTGCCAGCTTGATAACATGACGAAGGCAACAATGGATACTTTTTATAATGTAGGTATCAGAACAATTTATGTTTTATGTCAAGAACTCGAGATGTTTCTTTACCTTTATTATGGTAATTGATGTTTGGTGATGTTTGAGATTGTGAGAAAAAAGTAAGCGTTTCAAAATTTCAAATGAATTTCAGATTACATGACAGGTATTTATTGCTTTTTCATACGGTCTTCGTATTTACTATTATGAATAGGTGCTAAGTACTTGATGACGTCTTGTGCACCAGGAAATGTGTGATCTGAATTTCTAAAACTTAATATAACCTTAATGTCTAGTATGGGCTTAAATTAAGTGCCGTTATATGATAACACCTCATAATGTTGTGTATTCGCGTTTAAAATCAAAGGAGTCGACATCTGGAGGCTGCTTCGCCAACTAATCTATCTAGGTGAAAAATCTTTTGTTTTTCATTTGTTTTCATCTGTCAATAGATGTTCAACCGGTGAATTTACCTATTTAAAAGCAAATTAAATCAGCAAATCGATACTGTAGTGTTCCTCAATGTTCAAACAAAGAATCAACAGCTGCAGATGGACTCTCCTTTCATTTATTCCCGAATGACGATGTGCGGGAGAAACAATCATCTGCAATCTGCTTTGAAGATTGGCAAGAGGGTTTCCAAAATGCACGTAAGCTTTATTATTCTATGATGTTAGTGTGTGGGGAACATTTCAAAGCAGATAACTTCTTTTACTCTGGTAAGACTTGTATTATATTGTTTTGATATATCTGAAATAAGTTCATAAATCGTCAATGCAGGCTGCTCTGACCCGAAAACACTACACATTACTTCTATACACCTTGTCTATCCTACACAGGACAGTGCTGCTACCTAACCAGGTTTTAAACGCCAATTGGCTTGCACTAGAATGTACCTACTACCTAGGTACCTGCTTTTTGCTACTTTCTACCATGGAGCTAGCATAGGTTACAGATCTAAACTTCATACGTCTGTGGGACGTATGAAGTTAGATATAATTTTTCCAATTTACGAGGGTAAAAGAATTCAACAACTTATATGATGGTCATCATGGACCATCTTGACTTGAATCTGAACTTCCATTGAGCCTAAAATTGTGTTGGGTCTGAAACTGACTGCACCACGACAGAAGGGGAATAAAATCTGCAGGCACCATTTCTTGAGGGGTACACTCAAGGGTAAATTTTAATTTGTCAGAAGTGCAAACTGCATAAGCCAGATCTGACTTTTTTGGATCGGTTTTAAGAACTTTTTGACTTCTTAGTAGACCTTTGCCAACTTGTCTGTTAAAACGTATAGTACTTGCTCCAAGAAACGGAGCCCATTTATGTAGATTCTATCCAACTTCTTCTCGTTGTCAATACCGCATGTCATTGTTGAGTATCAAAAGCTATGCTTGTCTTTGCAATTGGTTGAGTACCTCTTTCCTACGGAAGCTTGCTAGTTTGCATAGATAAATCATGACATACTTTACCAGGAGGCCAATTCTTGAGCTTTCAGTTTTATACAATGATGCAAACGTAAAACGGTTTCATTACAAACGACTTGAAAAAGTTGAAGGCTGGGGCATAGTTGGGAACTTTTTTTACAAAATGTGGACGCTCAAGAAATGGCCTCCAGCTCCTTCCTAACACTAATTTCTAGAAGTAAATGCAAGTGGTATTGTTCTCTTGCAATGAAATGCGATTAGTAATTGTTGAACTGGGTGGAGGTGCCGGCTTGGCTTGTGTGTGCTTGTACCCCCCCCCCCCCCCCCCCCGAGTGCGCTGACATCGTGACCTCCTCCGCCTCCCGCCGTGTCCACTCTCCATGCCAATGTCACCTGGACAACGTCACAGAATCGATGAGGACGGATGTTTTATTTACATTAATATCACGATTTAATAACCTCCAACCTCTCTCGATCGATGACACGTTGACCGATCGTCCTGCATGAGTCATGACACAACACACATGACGGGAACCCAGGTGGCTTTCTCCGGGTGTGTTTACGTCGGTGTCCTTGAGTTTGTGTGGAGATCTGTTTTAAATTATTTAGTTTGGCGCATTGCTTTATATACACAAATGTTGAGAATGGCCGTGAAACGGTGCTCTACATGTGGAGAAGGAAGTTTGAACGTTTGAATATCTGAATATACTTTTTGTTTCGAGGCAAGGAACTGGAATGCTAAATCTCTTCCATATCAAATATTCAGTAAAATATGAAATGTTATAACTTTTAGGGAAGGACGAGAAAGTGTGCTTTCTTAAAGCTAAGTGTGTCCATGTTTTAGATACCCTCGTAATTTTGGAAACGAACAAAATATTTTAATGAACTTTTCACATTCTCCACTGCATTTACCTACACCAAAAACAAAAAAATATTACTACATTATGTAATATTGAACATTATACTTATACCTACCTCAACATAATTCAATATATAAATAAATAAATAATATAGGTACCTACTCAGACTGATACATTTTGCACTTATTAGAGCAAAATTATAAAATTAATGCAATAAATAATGCACACTTCTAATGATGTGATAATGAAAACGTTTGAACAACCGATGAACGCAGACTGACGAGGTGCAAGTATAGTCGTCTGGATTTCTGTGAAGGTGACCTGGTGTCAGTGGACGCGGTGCAGACGGGCATCGAACTCGGTGCCGACTGTCTGGAGGGCCGCCGCCTCTCCTACTCGTCCCTCGGGAGGTCTACGTACTCGGGTGGGTTCATGCAGCGGCCCAGGATCCAGTTGCAATTGCAGACGAGCTTCCTGCTTGCTTATCTCGCTCATGCTGCATGCTCACTCAGCTCTTAGTTTCTAGTTGTAGTTGCAAGTCAAGGAAGGTGAATTAGTCAAATTTACCTTCCTTGGTTGCACGTAATGTTTAAGATATTATTAAAACTAGTACCTATTCATAATATCTTTGCACACCGGTATTACATTCAGAATTATTCATTTTGTCGAACATGTAAGTATACCTATCTACCTACATTACTAAATTAAAATATACGTCCAGGCGCGTAGGAACTAAATTTTCAAGGAGGGGGGGGGGGAAATAATATTGTAAAATAACTTGAGCAGGAAATACTAGTGTCTACAAAGACGATGGGGGGTCTGGGGGGAGGGCCCCAGCGAATTGTGGGTCCGGGGCGCTCACAGCCCCGGAATTTTTTTGAATTTCAGGCATGAATTTGGTGCATTTCTACAAGATTTTAACACTTTTTAAGCATATTTTTATCTTGACGTATAAATGTATAAGATTTTGGGGGGAGGGGGGGGGGGGGATTTACCCCATTCCTACGCGCCTATACGTCGGGAATGTGGACTTGGCCACACACAAGTACAACACTCGCGCCAAATAAAAATAGAAAGTGTACAGTGTCTTGGCAAACCTCGGGCAAGAAAATCAGTCTTGTGAATTGTGACCATGATCGTTGTTATTTAAATCCAGCTTCCGTCTGTGCCTTTGCGAACTATTCTCTAGGGATTCATGGAAGTCCAGCGTTGGCTGAGGTCCAAGGGTTCGTCCCCTGCCTCCACTGTTTTCCCCATGATACATCCCTGCATGGCCAAGACCACTCAATCTCGCTCGATAAACACTATCGAGTTCCATTAGCAACTCAAAACGCTTCTAGGAGGAGCGACGATTTAATTAATTTTATTGTTGACGTAGGTACTGAGAACAAAAAGTCATGGAACTCGTTAGCTGCCTGTGTTTCGGGCTGATTGCCAATGTTAACTTTTTATATTACTTTTTATTTGCATACAAATGGATGTAATAATCTACAGTGCTGGTACTTATATCGTAACTTTTTTCATTAATATATTTATTATGCAGATGACATGTATCGATAAGAAAACATTTTATACGATTTTTTGTGAAATCATATTTTTTTAAATTCTGGATGAGCACTGAGTAATAACCAAATTGTAAGTCCATGTCTCGAGAAGAAACTGTTATTTTTTTAACCATGACTTAAGTATTATTTTTAATTTTTATAAACAATTATTACTAAAATAATATGTTTCGTACCTATAGGATCTTTCACAATAGAATTGATTTGTTGTTAAATTTCATCTTCATTTTATAAACTTGAAATCTGACGTTTGTGTGTTCACCTCAGTAGCGAGTGAAAGAGCAATAACTTGTCTCATAAATTGATTCAAAACACTACACGGTATAGTCGTGTTAATCGATAGTGGCACGGGCTGAATTTTCTCCTCGAGGTTTTAAAGTGGCGTCGAAGAGCGTCTGTTTGCTCGCAGTCTGCCTCGCAAACCCGTAAGAGACGCAGGTTCGAGCCCCGACGAGTGCCTTGCCACTCGCGCCGCGTGTTCCAGTGTGGTTGTGCAATGCAGGTGCTCTGCGTGTGTCGGTGATCGGCTATTGATTGATTATAGATGATATCGCCGACGTTTTCAAGTGATACACAAGTGATTCATTGGATTATGGTTCGGAATGATTTTTCTATGGCTTATTCGGACTTCGAATTTAAATCAGGGAAGTTGAGTGGGAATTTAGGTGTCATTTTCTGCTCTGGACATATTTCGAAGGTGCTTTGTGTTTGACGATATGAATACTTTGACATTTTGGAGATTGAAATTTTTTTGTAAGTGTACTTGGGTCTGGGTTTTCAAAACTGTCTGTTAAATTTTAACAGTCCATTATACCGGGTGGCCCCAAAAAAACGTCCAACGGGCGAGACAACACTGTAATGACACTACTGCACATATCGGGCTGAAAATTACACAAATTATACAAAACATTCTAAGGTTTAATATGTGAAAGTTTTAACATCATAACTATTATAAGAAAAAAGGTACAGCTGTTCAAATTTCGTTGTCGAAAAATTGATTATACGGAGCTCAAAAATCATGCGTCCAGAAAATGTCCAATGGCCGGGACGCTCTTAACTCAAAACTGCTCACGATATCAAGCTGAAAATTTCATGTATAATTCAAAATATATTACTATTGATTGTGTAAAAATTTCAATTCATTTGAATCAGTGTAACGAAAGTTATGTTATCTAGAGTTTGCGCTTAAAAAGCAGAATACACTAGAGATAATATCAAGTTTTATTTCACATGTTAATTTTAGAAGTGAAATGTCTCCCGTATTTTCTGTTTTCAAGCTCAACTTCAAGATACCAGAACTTTCGTTCCACTGATTCAAATGTATTGAAATTTGTACACAACAGAAAGTCATATGTTGTAAATAATATTTGAAATTTTCAGCCTGATATCATTTGTAGTGTTGAAAATAAAGGTGTCCATGCCATTGGACTTTTTCTGAATGCGCGCTCTTTGAGCTCCGAATAATCGATTTTTCGACAACCAAATTCGAACAGCTGTAACTTTTTTCCTACAAAAGTAATATTTTTGAATCTTTCACGCATCAAACATTGGTATGTTGGTTATAACATATGAAATTTTTGAACTTATATCTGCAGTAGTTTCTTTACAGCGGTGTCTCGCCCATTAAACGTTTTTTTTGGGCCACCAGGTATTTATAGGACTCGATGGCCATGGCAACAACCTACGATAATTAACTGTTTGTCAATCTTAACAACTGATTTAACAGATCATTGAAAAAGTTCTGCATTCAATATTGTCATTGATACATTGATACGCGGATTAGTTCGTGATAGCATGATTTTAATGGCAACTTCAATTAAACACGGATTGATTGCACGTGCACAGATTTCCAGCAACTCACCTCTAAAATAATAATAAAGATATATAATGGAAAGTGCGCTCAGCTATTTCTTACTTTTGCCTTCCGCCTGTTTGGGAGATGTCTAGACCCTAGATAGAAGAAGTTGGTTCTCTTGACAATATTTCTTGGATATTAGAGCACGACTTAGCTCGACTCGTCAAAGAAATATTGTCAGACATTCTCCTACGCATTCATTCAGCTATTCAATATTGCATTTAATATTCAATATGCAATGCAGCTAGTATGCAGATAGTAGTTGATCTGGCTCATCGAAGGAGAAGTACTCGGGAATATATTACTCTGTCTGACTCTGAGAGAATTCAAGTCGTGTATGGCGTATGCGATTGGCTAAAATTATGCCCAATGACGTGGTAATGGGTACTGATATGGCTAGCCCAACCCTTCCCTGAGTCCAAGATTTTTTTCTGAAAAAGAGCATATTATTCTCCTTGGCACATTGTTACACATAGTATTTACCTACGATGCAATTAATTAGCGAATTAGCATCAGATTCCCTCCGTGCGTGAGCTCCACTCACATTGCATGCAGTCACATCATCCCGACATGCTGGGCAGTAGTATGCGCGTGTAATGGAAATTACATCAGAAGTAGCTGCAACGAGTCTCGAACATGTTTGTATACTCTTTCTGGTGAAACGGAATTAAATCTCTGAGTCTAGGTGATTTATTATTCCTTATTTCTCCCGTGTAATGGTCAATGGAAGACGCAGATGAGTGTGAGTTGAGTGATCTGTGAGCGACATCTTGACTGACGGAGTGTGTTGGCTGTCTGCAGGGCTGAGCTCGCCCGGCTCCAGCAGACATCGTCCCAGCATGACGCTCATCGTGCCCGAGACCTCCTACTCCAGTTCCGAGGAGGAGGACTTCTACGACGCCAACGACTACAACGAGACGCCCAGCAGCACGCACAGTCCTCTCGGCCATGGGTGAGTCCCGTTCTCTTCGGACATTCTACTCGGTAATAGGGTTGGGCGAACCGGTTCGAAACCCGAACCGAATCGAACCGGCTTTAGATGTTCGCGAACTGAACAGCTCCCTCGCTGCGCCAATTTGACATTTCCCGCCAACATTTCGTTCCAGTGTATTGTTCTAGATAGAAATCTGTGTGACAAAGAAGTCAAAGAAGAAATAATGCAAATTGTTACAGTTCCCATTTCAATTTCAATTTCAATTTTACTTTTCCTTTCTTCGTGCATAAAATGCACTCACTAAAAATATGGGCATACCTAAATGAGTTGATTTTGCTTATCTCGTGAAGCAAAAAGTACAACCTATGCCAAACAAAGTTTGATGTCCACGTGTTTGATGTTATTTTCTTTGTCAGTTAAAGCCACTGCAGGTAAAAATAACCAAAGGTTCAGTTCGGACAAATATTTAAAGTTCGGTTCGAGGTTCGGTTCGGTTAAAAAATATGAGGTTCGCCCAGTCGGGTAACCTCTTGTTGGTCGCAACCCGCAACATCTGTAATGAACTGTGAGCTGTTGTGAACGGCCGATGGAAGTGAGAACCACAGCCTCACACATTCTGCCTTGAGCGGTCGTTTCCGGATTACCGGAAACACTTAACATTTTAAATAAATTAATACATTCCTCAACCGTGGCAACTATAATATCACATGAACGCCATCGTTGTAAGCTCGTTGTTTCAAAGTAAGCTTGCTTGCCTTAAGTTGTACTGAGTGCTCTACCATCGGTGTACGCAAGAAAAATTATAAGGAGAAGGAAACCATCTGGACGAAGACAATTGCGTCTTTTGAGGAATTCCGCGATTAGCCCAGGGAAGCTATTCTATGTACCTAACTTTAAATATCCGGTTCGGTGCAATGTTAATCCATATGGCCGTGAATCGGATCCGGGCCGAGTCCGGAATTTTAAAGTTACATAGCTGCTCAGGATAAATAGTAGGATCCTAATGCATTTTTATGTTTTGAGGCCGAAAAATGGTTCGGTTGTATTAAAGTGTTGAAAAGTGTAGTGTTTCCCAGTGTACTTGGACAAGTTTCTTGTTGTATGTTGGGTTGTTGAACCACAATGAAGGGGGCACCCCCCCCCCCCCCCTGCGCACGACAATGTGCCCACGCAATGGCCGGGACTCTGTCTGCAAGTCACGTGGGGCAACCGCACGCACGGGAGCAATCACGACCACTCGCCATCATACTCGACTCTGCTTAGTGTCAGATAAAATAGGTGGCGGATACAGCATTTCCAATCATAGCAGGATGACCTGGAATTTGGACATTCGTTTTGTCTAGGAAATGCAAACGCGCGAAAGAATACAATTAGGGGGGGGGGGGGGGGGGGGGCAGCTTGCATGCGAGTCCAGTGCGCATAACCACGGGGAAATTTTGAATAGAGCAACTCTGCTCGGTTTTGAAATACCTATGCATCTATTTAGATGAGAATTTTGTAATCACTGGGCAGATTGTTTGAAGGGTATTAGAATTTTTAGGTGGAACGATCGCCCACTTGATGCCTATTCTCTAGTACGTTTACCCAATTCTGAAATCCGGCTCACGGCCATAAAGATTAACATTGTATGGAATCGGATTCCATCATAATTGGGAATTCTGAAGAGCGCACTTATTCGTCTATGATTCGCCATGGCTTGGGAGGGATAGATATCTTCTGGGACTTGTACCCACTGGACAGGATAGGACAGGGCCCAAGGGACTGACACCGTGTTGCCCACTCGGTTGCACTGCACACGACCTTAGCGTCTTCATGAACCTCGCCGATCGAATACAAGATGTGCCAACACACAACATTGGACAGAGCTTTCAGAAACGAGGAACCCATCTTTGCAATACATACTAATTTCCGATCGTTCTCCACTAAGTGCATAGGTAAAATCCATTCACTGTAAGAATGACGTCCGTGAAACCTACTGTCAAGTCATAGTCATTTAGCTCAATTTTAATTTGTAAAATGTGGTAAAATATCTATAATGATATTTATAAAGCAAATAATTTTTTTTTTTATAGATTGCTAATAAATGGCTTGAATATGTTTCAAGGTCGATCATTCTTTCTTACGGTGAATGGATTCTAGAAAATCATGACTGCCGCATCATTTTTTGTGGCTGATAAAAATTGTCCATGAAACATAATAACGTTGGCTGGGATATTAATTTAGTTGATTTGTGACTTACACGGACCTTAATTACGTCTTATCAGCCCCCCCCCCCCCCTTTACCCTGCCAAGTTCGCCGAGTTTGGCAATGAAAGGGCTAGGAAACAAAATAGAGACTTTTTTGAATTCCCCTGAGAGTTTTTGTCTCAGGTGCGCATTGCAGTCCTCGTCTGTGGGCACACTCAGTGCATTGACGACGTGCAGAATGTGCCGTGTGCGCATTGCAGTCCTCGTCTGTGGGCACACTCAGTGCATTGACGACGTGCAGAATGTGCCGTGTGCGCATTGCAGTCCTCGTCTGTGGGCACACTCAGTGCATTGACGACGTGCAGAATGTGCTTTGTGCGCATTGCAGTCCTCGCCTGTGGGCACACTCAGTGCATTGACGACGTGCAGAATGTGCTGTGTGCGCATTGCAGTCCTCGCCTGTGGGCACACTCAGTGCATTGACGACGTGCAGAATGTGCTGTGTGCGCATTGCAGTCCTCGCCTGTGGGCACACTCAGTGCATTGACGACGTGCAGAATGTGCTGTGTGCGCATTGCAGTCCTCGTCTGTGGGCACACTCAGTGCATTGACGACGTGCAGAATGTGCTGTGTGCGCATTGCAGTCCTCGTCTGTGGGCACACTCAGTGCATTGACGACGTGCAGAATGTGCTGTGTGCTCATTGCAGTCCTCGTCTGTGGGCACACTCAGTGCATTGACGACGTGCAGAATGTGCCGTGTGCGCATTGCAGTCCTCGTCTGTGGGCACACTCAGTGCATTGACGACGTGCAGAATGTGCTGTGTGCGCATTGCAGTCCTCGTCTGTGGGCACACTCAGTGCATTGACGACGTGCAGAATGTGCCGTGTGCGCATTGCAGTCCTCGTCTGTGGGCACACTCAGTGCATTGACGACGTGCAGAATGTGCCGTGTGCGCAAACAGCCGACTGATGCGTCCAACAGAACAGACTGTCGGGTGTCTAAGTCAAGGTGGCGCAGCGCAATCGATGCGATGGGAAGTATAATAATGGGCGGGTTTTACAATGCCGTGAGCTTGTTTCATGGTGAAGGTCAGATAGTTCAATATTTCATCAGCAAATAACTGAGGAAATGGAATAGCATCTCGATTTGTGAATTATTGAGATGTAATTCTCTTTGAAGACATTACAAATTTTGTTTCGTGCTTTTTCACTATTTTATTTATTCCATGAAGTTAAAGTTCAAAAACCACACCCATGTCATGAAATATAAAAGTCATTGAGTTTTTTGTGTGTTCGAACTTTGACAGTTGGTACTTTATTGTCGAGCATCATGCATGCTTTCACGGGCTCATGCGCTCATTCATATTCCTATTGACATGTTTCAATTGTGCGCACAGAGAACAATATAATGGATTGTGTAACCGATTTTTATTGATTATATTAATGAAAAAAGATACGACGAAATCGCAGCCCGCCATCCGCATTGCGTCTAATTATATTCTTCTTTGTGGATGTTGCTAAATCAATGAGCTCTTGCTTATTATTTGTTCATTTTATTAATTATCAGCGTGAGCCGCAATAAGTCTCATCGCAGTATTCACCTCCCTGAAAAAAATATATTCATTTGACTAATTCTACTTCAAAACACATGCTGATTTGTCCAACTTTAATTTTGTTTTTAATCTTGATAGGTACTACGTATTACACGACATAAACGTAATGTATCATTTTAATCAACATTCAAGCGCACGCATGTCATAAAGACCAGGAACATGTTGCCTTATAATTCTTGACAAAATATTCCGTATAGATAAATCCAGTTGCCATGTTGTGACGCTGTTATTCCAATTAGCAATTACTAATTAGCTGATGAGCATTTTCTTGCCGGCGAACCCTTTTCACATCACTACTCCATGCGCGACCATCTCATTCTCCGTTGATGGTTCTAGCAGAGAGGACGATTATTGAGTCCGATGACAGGAGAGGGGACTTGAGTGCTGTCATTAAGTTCCTCCGCCTCTCACATGTACCCATGGTCACATGTAGCGATCTGGACTGCATTCGTCGACACGCCACGTAGTCTGTAGCTTGGTGCGATCGTCGACGTCTTCCTCCAGCACGTGAGGCAGTGACATTCCCGTGCCGGTACACGTGTGTCAGTGTCATTCCCGTGCCGGTACACGTGTGACAGTGTCATTCCCGTGCCGGTACACGTGTGGCAGTGACATTCCCGTGCCGGTACACGTGTGACAGTGACATTCCCGTACCGGTACACGTGGTGCAGTGACATTCCCTTGCCGGTACACGTGTGGCAGTGTCATTCCCGTGCCGGTACACGTGTGGCAGTGACATTCCCGTGCCGGTACACGTGTGGCAGTGACATTCCCGTGCCGGTACACGTGTGGCAGTGACATTCCCGTGCCGGTACACGTGTGTCAGTGACATTCCCGTGCCGGTACACGTGTGACAGTGTCATTCCCGTGCCGGTACACGTGTGGCAGTGACATTCCCGTGCCGGTACACGTGTGACAGTGACATTCCCGTACCGGTACACGTGGTGCAATGACATTCCCGTGCCGGTACACGTGTGGCAGTGTCATTCCCGTGCCGGTACACGTGTGGCAGTGACATTCCCGTGCCGGTACACGTGTGGCAGTGACATTCCCGTGCCGGTACACGTGTGGCAGTGACATTCCCGTGCCGGTACACGTGTGTCAGTGACATTCCCGTGCCGGTACACGTGTGGCAGTGACATTCCCGTGCCGGTACACGTGTGGCAGTGACATTCCCGTGCCGGTACACGTGTGGCGCCGACATTCCCGTGCCGGTACACGTGTGGCGCCGACCCGTGCGCGCACGCCCGGGCACACATCGACCCGCCCGCCGACATCGACCGTCGCGACGGCAGTCGGTCACGTGACGCGACGCGCAGCAGTCAGCGAGGAGACGTCGCCAGTGCCGCCCGTGTGTGTCCGAGAACACCCTTGACTTGTACCCTTGACACCTCCGCCTCTGCCTGTGACGAGTCTTCCGCCACCGCCACCACGGGAACGATGTGATTGCCGCGGAGTGTGGAGTGCTTGCTTTACTACTGTGTGCCGCTGACGATGGCTACGTTATCGAGCGTGCTGTTGACCGCGACGTCTTGAGTATAGTCGTCTTGTTCACGTCCGATAAACTGCACGAAGATGATGAGAGTTTTGTCGAATCGCTGGCCGTTCTCGCGCCGTGAGAGCTCAAGGTATCCAGTGCAACCATGATAGTGGCAAAGCTTGGGGCGGAGATAACATATCTAAATGCTTATGTCTAGTCATTAGGAGATAGATGTCTAATTACATGCATTGTTATCTCACATAAGAAATATCAATTCGAGACACGCACGTCGAACACATATAGTCAGTCGGGGAGAATGAGTTTCAAGAACTTATAGTTATCAAACTTGGAGATTTTTACTGCTGTTTTCTTTGAATTGTATTGATAATTCAGTGGTAGTCGCATAAACTCTTCGTATCTATATCGACTGCTCATTACATTAACTTATCTTCAGTTTGAAAGAAGATTACCTACTTTACTTGCAAGTTGCAGCAAAGCATACAGGCAGGCGTGCATAATTACGTTCTTGCACCTCCCCCCTCCCCGCCCGGTATCACCCACCCACCCACCCACATCATGCAAGGTTCAGTTCAGACACCAGCTCCCGAGGGGTTCCCCAATAAATCATGAACTTGGCGCATGGGTTATGGCCAGGAAGTAATGTGGTATACGATGCAATGCAACGTAGAAAGTAAACGGTATTGATTTCTGGAGCAGTTTCGCGGGAGTTTGGAGGGCGGCGGGGAGAGAAGGGGAACGACATTCCCACAGCAGGACTGCGGGATGCGAGTTCTCACTGTACTCTGGAGCAATTAGCTGGGAGATGAGGGTAATCGAGGAGAAGGAAGAGTTGAAAGGAATGAATTCCTTCTCCGACGCTTTCAATTATATTCAAGAGCCAAGACAGAAAGTAAGCGTAGCGCATTTAGATACCTAAAGGGCATCAAGATAACAAAAGAGAACTGCTCTTTAAACAACATCGAATATATCTTCATACAAAACGAAAAGCGCACTACATGTTCTACTACACGACATGCACTCAAACGTTTTCAGAAAGTAGTGTCCACTACATTTATCTTCATGTAAAAAGATTCGGCTTAGAATTAAATAGCTATGTACGAACTTCTAATAAGGTACCATAATAGACATTGTTAAATATGTGAACGACGTGTTTAAACTTAGCATATTTAAAAGAAATGTTGCCAGGTAAATATAAGCCCGTGCTGCAAGTCGAGTAAAGTGTGGCTGTGTTTCCAGCGGCCTGCGCCCCTTTGCCGAGCCGATCGTGGTCGACGACGTGATCGTCGCCCAGTCTTCTGTCGACGCTCCTCGAGTGCCCGGCACCCCCCGCCCCCCGACCGTCAAAGCCGACGGATCTCTGGACTACGATGGTGAGGCGAACATGACACACATGGCCCGACTACTGATTAGAGTTGTAGCAGAGAGGGGAAGATAACTTCCCCTGACCCCTGCTCCTATAACGTCGATGACGTGCCTTGATCAATATGGTCCACATTTTACGAAATTGCTTTTTTACCCTATGATATTGATCCCACGCCCCTCAAATAATTTTAAAACTAATTTCGTTCTTATTTAGATCAATAAATTAAGGTCGTGTTTTTTAATAATTGTTGAACTCTTTATTGGACAAGCGAGCTCAATTCTGCCTTTTGTCAACCTGTCACCCATAATATATTTTATTGGATCTTCCGCGATTCAAATCAGCGATTCAATTGTCGTTATACAAATTCCCAATCCCATGTACTACCAAAGTACTACCTACCTATTCATTTTGTTATTTTTATTGATCGGTTGATTTTTAGTGAGCATGCATGTATCTAGTGGGCACTCAAGGCACCAGTGAGCAATCAGTCCTAGTTTCAATTGCCTGGAAGTAACAAATATTATGTATTTTCATTGTTTATATACTATGCTAAGGAATGGAAAACCTTCAAACAATGAAAATACATAATTTGAAACTAGACTGATTCTTTACTGGTGTCTGATTACCCACTAGTTCCAGCACCGTAGTAGGACATAGGAATTTCTGAAGTAGAAGTTAGTTTTGGCAATTAATGGACTAGGTACCGTATTCAATGAATTCTTTTATAATTATAGTTCAATTATCTTTTAAAACTACCATAAAGAGTATAGTTTTATAACCTACCTCTGGACTAATCTGGACTAACTGTTTTATTTTGTTCCAGCATTGTACGAAGATGAATCAGATCATGATTGTAAGTAATTTAATCTAATCTTCAAACATTACCTAGAAACTCTCACTGACTATAAACATGCAATATGCTCATTTGTTGGGTCAGTGCACCTCAAATAACAAAATATATTAAAATACACGGAAGGGGTCAGTTTGCTAATGTGCTTGCTTTTTCCTGCACAGAAATTGATTCTCCCAAAAACTAATGATGTTTTGTTGTAACTGAGAAATGTCAATACAATCAATATTTTGTCTGGAGGAAATGCAGTAAACTTCAGGGAAAGTTTTCTGTCTGTTACTGTTTTGTTGATTCATCCAAAAGTGTAGAATTCGTAAATAAGGCTAACGTAAACATAGCTGATATCTTGCTAAATGGAACATTCGTGTTATTTTAAGATTTCGAGAAATTGAAAACAGAATTGAATTTTTAAATTAAATATATTGTGGGCCCATCCAAACCCAATGCATGGAATAATAATTGAGAATGTAATTTTTAGTTTTAATATCTTCTCAGTTGTTAGTTTGGATTAACTCTAAAAATAATCTTTTAAACTTTCACAAACTATAGTTTTGGATAACAATATTTCGCTTCATATCCATCAAGCTTCTTCAGTTACCTGAAGAGCTTTACCTGAAGAAGCTTGATGAATATGGAGCAAAATATTGTTATCCAATTAAAACTATAGTTTGTGAAAGTTTAAAAGTTTTTCATATTATAGAATTTTTAGTTGCATTTTAAAATTTGAACCTTACTTGGGAGTTGTGATATTCTTGTGCTTCTGCATATTTTGTGAAATGAAGCATGTAAGGAGTAGAGGGAGCCTCTCACCGGTTTGGAACGGTCTCATTGCAGATAGACTATTTGTTGAAGCGTCAAAGTCGCAGAGAATTAATTGCTCTTTGTGTATTGTTGACTATTTCTTTTTTTAGTTTTATCTAAAAATTATCAGTAGGTTGAGAATTTTGAGATTCAATTACTAATTTCAAATTCGGTGACTTTTATGCAGAATAACCACAAAACGTTGAGGAGATAAAAATGTAAAAACACAAACAATACACAAGCACTTTTTTGCTTCAACGAGGCATTCACATTCTCTAAAATAGCTAGAGTTGGTTTTCTTTCCCCTTAAAATATTTTCTTGAATTCTCCAAAACGTGTGTCAATTTTTAAAGTTCTACTGTCAGTCTATGTAGACCCCAATCCAATGTGATGGCTTGTACTGGCATCAGGAACGTTGCATAGTGTTGATGAGTTATGACTCGCTTGCAGTGGGCTCGATGGAGAGCCATGGCTCCGTGGTGACTCACCTGCTGTCCCAGGTGAAGATCGGCATGGATCTCACCAAGGTCGTTCTTCCGACGTTCATCTTGGAGCGGCGCTCGCTGCTGGAGATGTATGCCGACTACTTCGCACATCCAGATATCTTCGTCAGGTGAGACTTCTTCCCTGGTGTTTACCTAATAGAGATTGCATATCATCACCTGCTATTTGAATTTAGTTTGGATTATTGATGACTGCATGGAACGTAGACATATGGAAGTCAATCTCTAACTGCAAAGAATCTAAGAAGTTACCTTTAATTAATCAAAACACAAAATAGTATGGTTAAATTATTTCCAAGTGGAAAACATTCCAGAAGAGAGTGTTGTTTGCGGCCAAGATATTCTAAAATGTATAAATAGATAATCAATTTTTGTGGTTTCATGGATACAGACTGCAGTATGGCAATCCTTCTTGATAAGCCTTTACATGTTGCTGTAGTTTTACATATTAGTCTCCTTACTCTAATCTAAAACTTTTAAAAAGTTATAATATTTATTTTTCAATACTCTTATTAGAAAAAAATGTTAACATTAATCATAAGATCACATTGGCACAA
Organism: Leuctra nigra; assembly: GCA_934045905.1. NCBI lineage: Eukaryota > Metazoa > Arthropoda > Insecta > Plecoptera > Leuctridae > Leuctra > Leuctra nigra. Next base: position 41,048,056 of record OW203762.1, read on the forward strand.
TCTCCAACTGTGTATTCTTCCCTGCAGCATTGCTGACTTCTCGGACCCGAAGGATCGGATGGTGCAGGTGTTGCGATGGTACATGTCGGCTTACCACGCTGGCCGCAAGAGCGCCGTCGCCAAGAAGCCGTACAACCCGATCATCGGTGAGGTGTTCCAGTGCCACTGGGACGTGCCGGGCATCAGCAACCAGCCGGTGCCGCCGGTCAGCGACGGACCCGTGCCCTGGTGCTCTCAGAACCAGCTGACCTTCATAGCGGAGCAAGTGTCGCATCATCCACCCAGTGAGTGTTGCTTCATGCACAATGTGACAAACATGATGCAGTATAATATTTAAAGTGTTTTTAGAAACATGAACAGGATAATCAAACAGTGATAATATTGAATTACAATTTTGGCCTGCAAAGTATTATTAATGAGTAATGACAAAATAACCATTTAAAATTGTGAACATGAGGTGGAAACTGCAAGAGCTTACATTCAAAACATCTGGGGTAGAGAAGCGAATTATGGAGACTCGAAATATGTTCACAAATGAAATAATCCTATCTCAAATTATGTATGTATGCGGTCATCTATCCATCACTAATATAATATCTAAAACATATTTATTGTGTGCAGTCTCGGCATTCTACGCGGAACACTACACCAAGCGCATCAGCTTCTGTGCGCACGTTTGGACCAAGTCCAAGTTCCTCGGACTCTCCATCGGCGTGCACAACATCGGCCAGGGATGCGTCTCGGTGCTCAACTACGATGAAGAATACATTGTCACATTCCCTAATGGATACGGCAGGTACTTACAAGTTTATGTTACGTACAAAACAACACTCTGACGATTACATGCAATAAAAATTGATAGTCATTGTCGTCAGTTTAACTGATCTTTGATGGTTACTCATACACACACATTATTTGGATTTCCAAGTGTGAACATAGCCAAATTTTCAAATTCACATAATCTTTAAATTTTTAACATTTGTTTAGGGCCAGTATGTATTATCAAAGTTAATCTGAGCCGGATTAACTAATATTAGACTAAATTGATGGCACAGCCAATCAGATACCTCAAAATTATTGACACAGTTGAATTTAATCCAAAAGTTAGTTAATCCAGCACAATTTAACTTTAGTAATACCAGGCATTAGGAAATATTCTATTGGCATGTCAAGTGTGGATGTAATTCATGATTTTCTAATCAATATGCTTAAGGAGTTCAAAGGGAATTAAATATCAGTTAAGCAGTTTAGATACCATACCAACTCAACTAAGAAATGCTGCCAATCTAATTGTTCATGAATCAACAGCATAAGTCACATCAGTCTATTAAGGGCGGGTAGGACGAACGTTGGATTAGCTAACTATCGATAGTTAGTGAGCAGTTAACCAATGAATCCAGTTGGCGCGAAATCCACAGCCAATGGGATTCACTAACGTCCACTAACTATCGATAATTAACTTAATCCAATTTTGGTCCTACCCGGCCTAAAATTATGTGATTTGAATTATACTCATTCTAGTGATGATGAGATCAATGCGATTATATAGCATGACAAGTTCTCTGTTTTCTGTACCTTCAAGATCTATTCTGACCGTCCCTTGGATTGAGCTCGGAGGATCTGTTACCATCACCTGTGCTAAGTCTGGCTACAATGCCAACGTTGAGTTCCTGACCAAGCCCTTCTACGGCGGCAAGCGACATCGAATCACGGCCGAGGTTTTCCAGCCGAACGAGAAGAAGTCGTTCCTGCAAGTCCACGGCGAGTGGAATGGAGCCATGGAGGCTAAGTGGGCCGATGGGGTAAGTTAGGCCAATGTAACTTTGCCCATCACAAACTGATTGCAAGTCTAACAGGATTCTGATTGTCACTGAGTTCTATCTATTCATACATTAGTACAATCTTAGTGCATGCAATAAAATATAATTAATTAATTAACAAATAATAATAATATCGCGACCCTGCTTCCAACTATTGTCGGGTCAGGGGGTGGGATGATCCCACCAATG